>JANFAE010000541.1:0-63835 GCA_024613145.1 Pisolithus marmoratus | reverse complement strand
AGACCAGCTGATTGCCCATGGCAAGAATGAAACATAGCCAGTAATTGACCATCGATCATTTATATTGGAGGCCCAGTCTGCATCTACATAGCCAAAGACATTTTTCATTGATTCACCTGAGTATGTCAGGCATGCTCAGTTTTCCCTGTAGGTACCGATAGACTCATTTGAGGGCTGCCCAGTGAGCCTCTCCAGGTGTGGCATGCCAGCTCAACACACCCACTGAAAATGCCAGGTCGTCAGGTCACTAGCATAGCGTACATTAGTGCACCAAGTGCACTTTGATAAGTCTTGTTATCAAACTCTGGCTCCTCTAATTTCGCCAGTTCGAGTTAGGATCAATGGGTGCACCACACGACCTCATGCATCCCAAACATTCGAGGATTGTCCTCAACATAGTGCCTCTGTGATACCTCTATAATTCACTTGTCATGATCTCATATGATCTCCATTCCAAGGATCCATCTTGCCTCTCCAGGTCTGACAGGTCATACTCCTTTACAATGCACGCTTTAGCTTCTCGATTGCCTTTGTGCACTTCGAGAGGATTAGTTTGTCATCTACATAGACTGCAACAATGATACTATGCCATCTTCGACCTTATAGAAGAGAGTGATCAGCATGGCTCGAGTGAAACCAAAGATTCAAACACAGAATGGAGTCGTTTGTACCAGGCTTTATGAGCTTGTTTCAGCCCCTACAGTGCTCATTGCAGATGCCATACTTTATCACCAGTACCATGGAAACTGGAGGGAGTTTCAAATAAATTTCTTCATCAAGTTTGCCATTGAGAAATGCAGACTTGACATCCATTTGTGGATTTCGAGGTCATACTGAGCTGTGAGGCAAGACTCAAGGTCAAGAACTTTGTTATGGGGGCAAACATTTCTGTGTAGTCAATGCCCTGGGTCTGTGTGAAGCCTCGTGCAACAAGATGCACCTTGTAGCACTCGATATCACCAGCAGGACCTCGTTTTATCTTGAATACCCACTTCGAGTCAATAGTCTTTTGATCACGGGCGATCAACCTCCTCATACAGCCCAATTTTCCGAAATGTCTCCAGCTCATCCTGCATGGCCATATACCACCTATCCAAGTCAGCATGCCCATAGCTTCTTCGAATGTAGTCAGTTCGCCATCATCAGTGGCTCCAGTGCAGTATGTATTCATTTTGTTGATTGTTCTCACGCACAGCCACGCTGGCTTCAGCTGGCCACATGTGTCCTCTCCACTTCCCTGTGGGCCGTCAAGCCCAGCTATGATCTCACTGACCGGTAAGTCCACCCTCACACTTTGGTAAAGTTCTCTTCTGATAAGCATTGACCATGTACCTTGGGTCATCATCTCGAATAGGTGGTTTTTGAGCTCAGGAAGACTTCTGATGGCTGCAGGGGAACTGGGTGTGGGTATGGCATCTGTACCCCTCACTTGGCTAGGACGTCATATAGGTGGTCGAGAAGCCCCTTCTGACCCACTAGGAGTAATGGTAGCCCGTACCTCAAGCCATTTTCCGTCATTTTTCAGATTTCCATCAACTTGGGGTTCTGTGTGCTCCAAGAGCGATCGAGCAGATTGGCAGTATGCAACCTCTCGTTTTCTCTTCGTTCCCCATCCTGGTGACTCTCATCATTGGCCTGCACAAGATCATCTTGATCCCGCTGTGGGCAACTCTTCTTGTGAGAGCGCAAGGGGAAAGTGGGAAAGTGTAGGTGAACCTGGCTGTAGGTAGAACCTGGCTGTCCAAGGGGTGCTGAGTCAGAAAGAGATAGAAGAGAGGGCTAGAAGGCGAGAGAGGATTTTTCTTGGCAAATGGGGAGTACTGGTGGCAAATAACTCGAAAGTCCACCTTAGATGGGTGCAAGATAACTTCTGGTACTGGGGGATGTTCTTAGAGGCGAAAACTCGAAGGGCGGCGATTCTGGGGGCTGTGGGATGCAGGGAACTCGATAAGATGAAGATGAGGCACTGGAAGACACTGGAGACTCAAAAAACACAGAGGGACTTGACTCAAAATACTCAGAGACTCTTAGACACACAGATAGTGACTCCAAAAGGTGGGTGATTTATTTTCTAGGTATGGCAGACTTTGTAGCGTAAAGACAGAGGTATCTATGGTAAAATTCGGAATCTCAGATCTGTCATACATCAAAAGTAATAAAAAAAATACAAAGACCAACATATGGACAATCACATGTGTGCAGCGATGTAGATGAAGATAAACAACCAAGGTCCAGAAAAATGACAGTAAGTAAAGCAGAAAAGGTATAACTACATACTTGCATTGAAAGGAAGCAGTGGGGCTGGCAGCAATTTTGTTAACCAAAGAGGGACACGGTGGGTGGCATTACTAAGTGCATGACAGTTTCAGCACTTGTTGTGTGGACATAGGGACCGAGGGGATATGTCAACAGAGGACAAACCTAATATGGTAACTGGTGAGTCAGCAGCAATGTTGCTGTGTGAACCGGGGTGCATGACAGGACAGGAAGGTGTGATGTTAGAGCAAGCGGCGATGTCGTTAGAGAAGATGCCATGATCGTAGTAGGGCGGAGATAATGACAGACGACACTGAGAAAGGCCACTACAGTCGGTTTGCAGCCTTAGGGAGTCTAGACTCCCCACACCAAGTCCTCACTGTGTGGCAAGCAATTTTCCTCCTCCTGGTAAGGTTTTTGCACCTTCAGGTCTATGCTTCGCACTGAGCTCTCTTTTGGGCTCCCAGTTTCGGTGTCTTCATCAATTAGGACACGTTCTGGTCCAGCCGGGTCCCCCTCTTCAAAATCTACATCCCTTGACTCAATTACCACCCCACTTTGCCTGTGGAGACACCGGTAAGTGCTTTTATTTTCTGCAAACCCAATGTGGATGCATTCTATTGACTTGACATCCAACTTCTTCCTCTTTTCATCAGGGACATGGACATGGGCCTTGCATCCGAATACTCACAAGTGTGAGAGTGAGGGCTTGTTGCCACTGTAGGCCTCAAAAGGAGTTAGACCATTTTTCAGTGTACGTGTCGGTGACCTATTGATGACATATGCTGCATGAGTGATTGCATCACCCCAGTACTTGTTAGGGAGTCTGGCATCATTAAGCATCACCTGAGCACTTTCCACAAGTGTTCTATTCATTCATTCAGAGACACCATTCTCCTGTGGAGTGTGGAGGGATTTGTCTTTTCGTGATGCACACCTTTCGATTTCAGGTAGGCTTCAAAATCCCAGAGCTATATTCCCCTCCACCATCACTGTGGAGGTAATTAGGGTGTCCACCAGTCTCCACCTTGGCTCTTGCAAAATACTCCTTTAGTAGCAATAGCACTTCACCCTTCGTCTTCATCAGTTTTGACTAGGTGATGCAAGTGCCCATCGATGAAGGTCACAAAGTACTTGTGGCCTGTTTGAGCAGTTGTCTCCATTGGTCCACACATCCAAGTATGTCTGATACAGGACACTTGGGCTCTCAGTGCTCGACTTGGCTGTGATTGCCTTCTGACTTTGCTTTCCCTGCGAGGCATGCTTTGCATGGCATGTCATTGACCTTTTTTGAACCAGTTATCTCCATTCCGCTGACCATTTGTTTTCCCTCCAATGCAAGCACTGACTTCAGATTTATGTGACCTAGGTGACAATGCCAAATCTCAAGTGTTGCCCTTGAAGTCTTAGTTCATGTTGCAAGAGCAGATATAGTGGTCGTAGGGTCGAGTAATGTTACAGGTCCCTTCACTATGCATGCAGATTGTGTTCCTATGCATGGGTTCGCTGTGAGGATGTATAATGACTTTCGTTTTGTTGCCACAGCTGTGATATGACCATTGGCTAACACCTCACAGGTGCTATCCCCAAATGTGACTTGTAGTCCTCTTGCAGTCAATGCAGACACTGAAACAAGGTTCATATCCAGGTCTGGTACAAAGTACACATCGTGAAGCATAATCCCTTTTTCAGATCCATCAGGGAGGCTCATACTGAGTTCTATGCGACCTTTTCCAATGGCTTGGATAGATCTACCATCTCTGATGATGACTGGCTGAGGGGGAATCAATGGCATAAAAGAGGTGAACCAGTTTCATTGGCATGACATGTTCACTGATGCTCCAGAGTCAACCACCCACTCGTGCATGCCCAGTTTGCCTCCTGCTTGTGCCATGAAGAGTTCAAGGCATTCTGTATTGTCTTCAGGCGTAACCTGCATGAGTTTGGCTGACAGCTCATCTTTGTCCTTCAGTTTCCCCTTTTCCCTGTCCCTTTCACCTGTCTGTGCATTTCTTGCAGCCTCATCTGCCTTCTTCTTTTGGCAGTCTCTTTCGAAGTGACCAGGGATTTTGCAGTAGTGACATTTCCCTTTCTTTTTCTTGTCCACCACTTTACCCTTCCTTTGTCTCCAGTCTTGGCTGCAAGGGCCATTTGCCCACTCAATAATTGTTTCGAGCGCTCTTCGATCAGGACCTGGGCTATTACTGAGTCCACCGAGAGCTTGTCATTTGTTGACATGAGGATGGTACAAAGCATGGCATAAGATGGAGGGAGCGAAATGACCATCACAATAGCTACTAGCATGTCATCTAGCGATTGACCCAGTGACTGTATGATTGACACCTTTTGCTGCATGGCAATCAGTTGAGTTTCAAGTGAGGATTCTTCAGTGAGGGTGCTGCAGAAGAGCTCTCCAATCAAGTAAGCAATGGTCTGCTTTCCCTTCCCCTCATATTTCTCCTTAAGTTTTGTCCAGGCCTCTGCTGCAGTCTTCATATGCAGCACTCTGCTTAGAGGTTCATCCTTCAGTGTGAGGAGAATTTGTGCTCATGCTTCCCTGTTCCTTGTCTCCCAATCCAGATACTCATTTGGTTGTGCCTTGGAGTCGGGCACCATTGTGTCCGCACCACCAACCACAGACCATAGTCCATGCACATCCAGTACCATTTCCACCCTTGCTTTCCAATGCTGAAAGTCTGACCCATCACTGTTGAAAGGGGGAATGTCATATAGTCGACTCGAGCCTTGAGTCACTTTTCCAGATGTCGTAGAGGCTGACGATATTGCAGGGATTTTACCTGCCACAGATGCTGAAGTAGGGTTTGACATTTCTGTGTACTAGAGCCTTGTTGTAAGGACCTTCTAGTTAGATTTGCAAGTTTGGAAGTAGAGCCGTGCAGTCGGGGCTCATAACCTTCTGTGAGTTAAGAAGGACAAAAACTTGGACAACCTAAAAGATGTATATATCTAAGTAGTCATTAGTACTGTGTTCCAGATTAAGTAAAGAATGTAAACTGCACCTCAGGCTTCGAGTTGGACGAAGACTGAGGTATGAGGAGAAAAAATTCTGGCTAAACTAAAGGGTGATTATGTAAGTAGGAAAACGTTCTTGCTGATAGAGTATAACACACACCACAAAAAACTCCAACACCCCCTTCATGAGTGCAGATCTCCTGCACCTCCTGAGTAGCTTTCCCTGTGCCCCCGGAAGCTCACTTCTTCCCAACCTCAGGGTACTCTCATGGCCAGGAGACAGCGACGACGTGTTCCCATTCATTCGATTCTTCTTGCCACCCACCCTCCTATGTCTTAACTTCCCTGGCGAGTACTGGCCTGCGTGCAAACAGACATTCATGTCATTTCTGCACATTCACTGTCCACATCTCAAGGAGTTTTCTTCCACTCCACCTCCACCCGACCCGACGCTGCAGATTGCATCTCAGATTTCATTATCACAGCTGAGCATCTGGCCAGTATCGATTGTGGCATCCCCAACGAGGCAGCAATGAAACATCTGATGTCGAAATCTTCCATTCGATATCTCACAATCGACATGCCCGATGACGACCAGTATGAACCTGCTGAAGACATTAACCTACCCACCACCGAGAAGTTTAGTCTCCACGCGCAGGGACTCGACCAGGCCTCCGAGTTCATGCAGCAAATCAAACTCAGACCTGTTTCTGTTGACTTTTCTCCTTGGTGATGTTGCACCCGCTCCCTTCATTTGGGGTTTCTTCGATCAGCTGTCAAACTCCCTCGACCATGACAAACTCGAGATTTTGAAATATTCGATTGAAGGAATTGTGGACAACCCACGTGCCAACCAATACTCTACGAACTGGAAGAGAATGCTCTAGAACCCTTATTCATATTCAGAAACCTTGTCATTGTACAACTGGAGAATTTCCGGATGCCATATCTTGATGACGCGATGGCTGTGCAAATTGCATATGCATGGCCTCATCTCGAAGAGCTCAAACTCAGCACGGGTCAGGATTGGCAGACCGATACGGGTCAACTACGCACATCCACATTGATGCTGCACGGAGTGGGATATATTACTTCGCATTGTCGAAAGTTGCATACCCTTGGACTTGTTTTTGATCCAACGGATGATTGTGCAATGTTGAAAGCAGAATGGATTAACGACAATATTCGTATTTTGGACGTGGGAGCGTCCCCGATTGAGAATCCCGTTGCTATCGCGGCAACACTGTTATTCTTGATGCTGGGCGTGAAGGAGATATGGACGAAACCTGCACTCAAAAATTTATCCCTTGGCATTGGACTGGTGCCCATTGCAGACCGGAGGGCAGAGAGGTGGACACCTGTGTTGGAAATGGTGACTGTGTTTGGAAGCATGAGGGACGGTGCGAAGGCGGATGGGAGAGCTGAGGCGAGAAAGGATCTGTTAGAGGAGTTGGCGAAAGAGGGGTTCTTAACCACGATGAGGATTAAGAGGGGGCAGAAGGAGTCTTCGAGCGAGCAGCCTGAGAGTTGAGGGGGATAAGTTATTTGTAATATGCTGGCTTGGAGTATATTTGCGTTGCGATGACAATATACTCCGTTAAAATTCACTCGAGACGGAATGTGTTCAACTAGCAGTTAGCTCGTTGAGGTGTTGGTTCGGGGATCTTGTGAAGAGAGCAATCGGTGTAGTGGTCTTTTTGGCTGGTAAAGGCATTGATACACGGTGGCGACTGAGAATCCCACTAATGAAGTGACTTGGATGATATCGAGATCCGTCATATGTATATCCCCTGGTGCCTGGTGTGCTTGGACGTTGTTACTACTACCTTTGGCGTCATCAAAGAAGTATATGGTAGGCCGTTGTCACTCGAGCAGTGAATTTATATTCGGCAAGAATGACATCGTCGACACAGCCTGACAAGACAAATGATGGACCCATGTAGTCGTGTTCACTTCCTTCATCCAGTCCGTAGATGTCGATAGATTCGCTCCAGAATCCCAACGTTGTTCCTCTTTTGCACTTTCCCTTCAATGAATGCACCATTAGCGAGGAGCCTGTCCGGGAAATGACAATAGAACACGGCGTATTGCCTGGATTCAACTATAAAGCGGTCAGTGTAGCTACCTAGCATGCCGTGTGGATGTAGCTTGTGAGAGAGTGCAGTCACATAAGTAGCATGAATGGATCTGGCGTGATAACTTCGAGTTGCAACCAACGCGTAAAGAACTTCAGACTTGCTGACGGAGAGCTCGCAGAGGGAAGGATTGCATGAACAGTAAACTTCCAAGTTAAAGATGGGTATAATACAGTGCCGGTGGTCACCGGATATCCAATACCTTCGCAACGATATCCTGCAGTGACGTCACTTTCCACTGGGGAATGAGGATCTCGTTGTCAACAGCCACTCTCTTGTATGTATCGAAGGACCGTTTCACAAGTAGCAACGCTCTGAACGGCTGTTCGAGGTGGACGACAAGTCGCAATGCCCTAGTATATTTGTCGTATCCCGGTAGATCTGTTTGAGCGAGGAGATCGCGAATCCATGGGTATACAAGCACTACTTCGTCCTGTCCATGAATGCCGTGAATGAAGTTTGAACTCGAAGTGACCTAGTGCCGACGATTGTGCTTGGTAGGTGATTCTTGAACTGGAAGCCGAAGAAGCTTCGTTACATGTTATGGTGTCACCCGAGACGGAAAATGTGATACACGGCAAGGAAAGCCGCCGGTGAGTGAAACTTATCGAGCCGAGGGCGGAAAGATCTTCGAAAAACATGGTGACATCCCGTTTCGGCAACAGGGCCCGCAATTCTGCGACCCGGGCTTCCATCTCATTTCTAGGATGGGTGGAGGCTTGTAGGGGGATCTCGGTAGGCCGAGATCTCAGCGGGAAGACAACTGTTAAACTGCGACGACTCCCAATCCAGTCTAGCACAGCCCGGGCGTCACGTTCCCGATGCACGATCTCCTGCAAGAGAAGCCCCAACGCGTCCTCGGGATCACGACATTCGGGAGTCAAATCGCTGCTGAAGATCCCGATTAAGGCGTATGCGATATCGACTGGTACTTGCTTCGCGAGTGAAGCTAGACGGAGCTTGGCTCTGACGTCGAGCGATATCGGGGAGAAGTCGACGAGGGTATCTTCGTCGATGCCGACGGCTTTGCCAACTCCCGCCTGATGTCAGGTGACTCCTTGTGGTTGGGCCAAGTGTCCCCCCGGTAGAGTGCCCAGTTCCTGCTGTAAAAACGGATAGATTTGGGTGCGAGGAGTTCTGGAGCGTCCAGGCCCGCGTCATCCATTTATTATTCTTGAGAGTGTATTGGATGGGTCCGCGGGCAAGGAGTACGGACAGTGAGAGCTGACTTTCCGTACCAACTGTACATAGAGCGTATTGACTCCTTGTAAACAGTTGGGTTTCTCCTTGTCGATGCAGCAGGTATCACTCCACGCCCATAGATATCCTTCGCGTGTCGTCCGAGCTGTCTCACAGAAATGGCGAAGCTTGAGTCTCAATCCGTGGAGATCTGGACCCTGGTTCATAGACTGATTTTTCAGAGACATCTTGAAACGTGGGTTCGTCCCCTTCCCAAGTATGCGAAAACATGACGTAGCGGAAATATCTTGCTACCACCTTCTTTATGCGGTCAGTGTCCAGCTCCGCAGACATGGACGAGACAAGTTCATGGAAGGTGGGGTCCATTTTGAATATCCGGATACGTTCGACGGCGTTACAGAGCTTCCCAGTTCTGACATTGATGAGTACGAATGGATATTTCTTGCTGATGACATCGATTTGCTTATCGATATTTTCGATCGTCTTGACATATTTCATGCTCAACTCTACAGAACGTAGTCAACACCTGGCTTTCAATATGTGTACCGAAGAGACTTACCGCGGATGCTTGGCTCAGCAGACTCCTTCATCTTTGTAACCATCTTGCTAAATGTCTCGGTCGCTTCTTCATAATGTTGAAGGGCGTGCAACGCCACGTATCTTCTCTCATATCCCCACGGACATAAATTATCCATATCGATTGCCTGTGAACACGTGTAATTAAAACTATCTGATGAGAATGAGGCAAAGAAAATCTTTACCTGATCGGCATCTTCCAAAGCTTCATTCCAAAACTCTTTGAATGCTTTTGCTTTGCTGCGCTTGACGAGAAGACGGGCAGAACCAGGCGTCAGGGTCAAGTCCTTTGCAACTGCTACATCTGCCACATCGCTAGCTGCAAGACATTCCATTGCGAATTCTGGAACATAACACTTGAGTACGGGGCATGAATGAGTCCCACCCGAACTCACCTGATCCACGATCAATAACCCGAGATTCTGGGCAAAGGTCCAATGAAAAAGAGTACCAGGTGATGGCATCGACATATTGCTTGTGGTTCATGGCCTCGTCACCTAACTTTTCTAAAAGTCGGCGATAGCTGTCAAATAAGCAGTAACCAATTTTGAAGCCCAAACACTGACCAGCGTGCCCCCCAAGATCTGCCTTCCTCGCTTCATTCTCTTCGTCGAGGCGATTCTCGTTCACTCGGATGAGGTCCCTCACCTCTTGCGTACGTCCGGATGCAAACAGAGCTTGACATGTTACTTCCTGAACTCTGTGCTCTAAATCGTAAATATCCCAACCGAATATCTTGCACAAGTGCGTCAATGAATGCATCAAGCACTAGCGGATGTTTCTCACCAGCGGTAATATTTTTGCTTCCGGAATCTGGCCAAGATCGGGTACTTCCGCTAAGAGCCGTAGACCTTCATTACACTCCCTTCTCTGTACGCAGTGCTCTGCCAGGAGGAGTGACTTGCGTGCCTGCCCAAATACATGGGATCCTCAGTTGAAAATTTTGGGTAAATACATACTTTTACCCATGGACAGGAGCAGGCGTCTTCCAGTGGGGAAAGCTCAGCAAGTTCCGTCTCACAATTTATTTTATCAAGCTCCACTTGGAACAAGATGACAGACTAGAGCGATAGGTTAAGAAATAAAAGATGATACAGAGTGTCCTCTTTACCTTGACGCAATCGACAAAGTCTTTAGCACCACCAAAGTCGACAGATCCAAAAGCGTCCATCGCATCCCTTTGTTTTCCCTGTCTGATAAGTGCTATAGCCTTCGCGATGTGAGCAATCGGTGGGATCTGAGCACTATTCGTCTGTCCGTAGCTGGAATCAGCGATCACACCCTATTTGGAGATAAGAGATTGACTCACCATGATCGCTTCAGTGTCATCCAAAGCTCCATTCAAATTCCCCCGTCGTATTCGAACGAGCGCACGGTTAGCGCGAGCATAGCAAGTGAAATACTGGTATCGTTTGTCTTCGATTTCCCTCGACAGGATGTGCTCTACTTGCTCCAGTTCTCCCAGCTTCCAATTTCGGTACGCTGTGGGACTGATATATGTAAGCTGTGCAAAGTGTAATGAATATCGATCGACCAGAGTCGAAGGATCAGACATACAGGCTCTGAGTGACTCAGGAAAGGAGGGAGACACTAAAGAAAGAAATGAGACAGTAAACTCGCAAAGATCGTGGCATCTACTTACGTGGAAGAAATATGACAGCTCAGTAACTCCAGAGAGGCTTCGTATAGATATCTTCATGTCGTCGCCAGTGCTAGCTAGATAAAGGTCGTCTGGCGACATAGATGCCGAAACACATCGACGATAAGAGCGAAGGGGCTCATTTGCAAGGGTCTCACGGATATCCCAGATGTCAACTGTTCGTCCGGGAGCTGAGAAAGAGACAAGGAGTTGATCGCTGTTAGAGACACGAAGAGAAGTTATAGAATCGTCCCCAGGACGAGGTTCTACAACCTTCGAGAAGTGTTTTTGAGTGATTGTATCAAAGTAATTGATCGAACCGTTGGCACAGCCAGCAAATAATCGTCGACCATCGCTGGACCAAGCGAGTGAATGTGTGGGTGGGCGGATTCGGATAGATACTATGTGAGCCCAGGTTTGAGTGTGCCAAATCTTGACACTACAGTCCCAGCGAGCAGAGGCTGATGCAATGTGCCTGCCAGTCGGCGAGAACTTGACTGATGAGACTGAAATTGAGCCGTGACGCATCAACGGAGCGGGTACCGCAGGAAACCCAAGTGCCCCTAGTTTCCAGACCCGAACCGTCCCATCATTTGATCCACTTGCAACATGCAGTGAGGATACGTCCAGGGCTGTTATCACCTTCCCGTGGCGCTCTGATGCCTCGCATATTTTTTGAAGGCTCGTGTCCCAAACCGCCACCTTTCCATCCACGTTCCCCGTGACGATCAATTTTCCGTCCTTGGAAGAAGCAATAACGTTCACCGCAACGCCAGAGTTCATCAGTGGTTTCCTGTCTCCGCGGTTTTCGATATTCCAGATTTGGATCATCTTTTCGGCCTTGTAGGCGCATACTACGTGCTTCCCGTCAGCAAGGAAGACCAGGGACGATATCCGCCCTCCGACATTGTCAATTTGACATAACACGTCATCTTTCCACCAGGGTATGAAGCGCTAGTATCCACGGATTACAGAATTAGGCTCACCACTCTGCCTTTCTGTACGCGATCTATCCTGTGGTACGGCGCCCTCGTTGAGAGTGTGCTGATGTGGGTCCGCGACCATGTCGTGGTCAGCCATGGAACGGGAATATGGGATACGTGGTGTACCCTCTACTTGTTTCCATCCGAGAAAATACAGACAGAAAGCGAGGAGCGATAAAACGGATACCAGTGTTCGGAGTGAGTCACTGTCATCCTCGAGTTGTCGAGTGGAGCAGTCGGCTTGCTCGCAACCTGAGTTTGACTGCCCTCCCATCAACATGTACTCTTAGTACTGCCAGGGCCTCGTGAAATCCATGCTTTACAGTATATCTAATATAATAATCGGAACCACTGTAGATCGGGCAACTCCGAGCGGGCGTTTACTCTTAACACGAGGTCTGGTTTCATGTTCAACCTGCCCCAAGCCTGTTCCAATGAGTGGCTCCTTCCAGGATTTGTACGCAAAACATCTACCATGTGCCAAGTATGGATACCCTCTGCGGATGCCAGAGCCAATGAGTACACTCCCAGAAGATTACCAAGAGCATGGACTTCAGATCGGGGATGTTGGCATCGTTGATACCAGTGGCCAGTTTGACGTCCTGTTCAACATCTGCAAAGGCAGCAACAATGCTCTCCATGTTCCTCGCGGAGTCCCTGAGAACTTCCAGCCTGTTCAGCCTGTGAAGGACGCTGACGTTAGATGCAGTGACAATGCAATAAGTGCTGGCCCGATCCACTCCTCTGGCATAACACGACACCTCCAGCCCGACAACTTATCGAGGTACCCCCTAGCGCGACCGTCACTATACTGCCTTCTTACTGACAGCGTCTCCTCAGATCATTCGATTATGAATTCGACTCATCTACCCGTGCCGGCGCTATTCTTATACTGCCCAGCGGCGCCGAATCCCAACAGCTCTCACCACCCGAACAGTTTCTTGAGGTGGCAAGGGTGAACGCGCTTGATTGGTACGAGTTCGCCAAGGCGTGTTACAAAGGGCATCTCGATCGCTCTCTTTACCTCATTACTGGCTTTTACAAAGCTCGCTCCTGGTCTCTCGGTTCATTTGAAAACCGCACTGGTGACATAGGAAAGATCTTGGCCCGAAGGCATCCCAACAATCCTAACGTCTACATACTAGAATCCGCGTTTTGCGCCGATCGTCGCCACAGTTCTGTTGCTGACGACAGCGGGAGCGTCAATCAAGCTGTTTTCATAACTGGCTTCAAGATTACAGTTAGGAGTTGGCTCCCTGATCCCGTAGTTTTGCCGATTCTGGAGTCGGAAACCTTGTCCATACTAGCTTGTATGTTCAAGGTCTGCCTCAGCTGGTTATTCGGGTTCTTCGACGGGTACAAACACCTTCCACAGATAAGTAAGCTCTGGGATGGTAACCGCTCGTGGGCTGCCTGACGATCTGTTAATGGTAACAGGTATGGAGCACTGCCCACAGTTATCTCAGGTTAACTTCATGATTGCATGTCTGACTCCTAACATCTGACTCATTAATGGTTCAGCCCTTTCATCCCTCCGACATTATCAACCGTTTCCTCCTAAATAAGGTTCGTCTAACATGATAATATCGCAGTCCTCCATTAGATTTCTTGTGATATTGAGCAGAAGCCAGACGCCGAAGTTGCTATTACACACGATAGCCAATGGATGGATATGATGAAGGTAGTTTGTTATGGTGCATTATCTTACTCATGCCTTACACGGCCGGTAGGAAGGATTGACATATGAAGACCTTCTCCAAGAAGACTGCCTTGGAACATTCTTGACACGATTCTATACCATCTCTGTTGACTCGGAACGCGAAAATAGTAAATGTTTGATCGTTGCAACCACCAGTCACTGCTGATTACTCTTCAGCTGCCGTATTTCTGCAAAGCAAAGTGTGCGTCTTGTTGTTTCACATATGTTCGGGGAATTTAAAGTATGTTGTCAGCGCTGACCGACATGACCCATCCCCCGAGCTTGAGATCTCGGACCCTCCCGCTTTCGAGCTTGAGGCGTCATCCTCACCTACTTCTGAGCTGGAGATCTCACCCCCTGCTACGCCCGAGCAGGTGCCGTCCTCTCCTATATCCGACCTTGAGTTTTCACCCCCTCCTTCACCCCCGTTTGACGCTCCATGGATTGTCATTACATGCACGCATTCATCTTTTAGAATCCTTGTTGCAGTCTGACCCTTGCCTTACAGGTGTCCGTGCTCAAAATATATTCTCTGATCTCAAGCGGATGCCAGTTGGCTTTTATGTTCTAGTTCAGTTCGGTGGGGACCAACGAAGAACTCAAAATAAGTCTATACGGTTGTCTGATAGCGGTATCGAATGGGAGGATGAGATTGTACTGCGAGTTTATTATCATCTATCCGCGTAACGCGTGTTGACTGTTCCTAGGCCCTCGAAGGCGTTTGACGTGGTTCGACTTACGGTTTATGCTTCCTTCGAGTTACAGCCGATGCTGGGAAACGGGCAAGCCCTCTATACGTCAGAATGTCGTGTAGAGGAGTTGGACAATGGGACAAATTGTGAGTGAATTCTGAGTTGTCACAAGATATTACTTACATAATGCCCATACAGTCATCCGTTTCCCTCCGGGAAAATCGAGGGCGGCAGCTCCTCCCTCACTGCTCATTACTGTAGGACGGTGGTATTCTAACCATCCGGAAGTAGTCCCAAGCGGCGATGATAGTAATGTGATTGGACCCTGCATACGGCCCTATCCATCGATTGACGATTCACGCAGCTGGACTCCGAAGAATCTTTGGTCCTCATTCGCGAGACGGATTTAGGGCAAGAAGCTCTTCTCCTCTATCACAATTCATACCGGAGGGAAGACCTTGAGAATGCTGCCCAGCATTTCGAGCGTGCTTTGCATAACTGTTCTCCAACACACCAATGTCGTGCGGCGGTGCTTGTCAATCTCGCGAAGGCAAAGTTCCTCAGCTATCAGACTGACCCGACAGGCGCAAACCTTGACGAGCCCATCTCGCTTTATCGACAGGCCCTCGAGCTGCGCCATTCTGGTCACCCGGATAGGCCGGCGACGTTACTCCAGCTCGCTCAAACTCTGATATTTCGCTACGAGAAGCAGGGATGCGATGAATCCGTTGCAGACGAGGTCAACAAGCTCATGACCGATTCTCAGCATTTCCCTGAAGGCAGTCACGAACGCCGGGCTGCGGACCTTGTGCTTGAAACGCTGAAGCGATGCAGAGTTGTAAACTCTGGGCGCTTAGTTGAACTCAACTACTTGGTCCCGGAATTGGAACGTAGCTCGAAGGTGGCTCCAGATGGCTACTTTGATAGACCACAACAATTAATCAACCTCAGCACTACACTGTGGAGACGCTATGAAATACATAGGGAACCCAGTGATCTTCACTACTCATTACAGATAAACAAGAAGGCCTTGCAGCTACTTCCAACTCGTAGTCCTGACAGGCTTCCTGCGGTAAGAACCCTCGTTCCCGCACTGTGGAGACTATTCGAGATCCGCGGGGAGCTCGATTACCTCACAGAGTTAATTGAGCTCAGCGAAGGAGCTTTACAGCTCATGCCAGAGGGACATCCCGAACGTACATACTGGGTCACCAGTAAGTTGTTCCATCACCGATTTTGTTGATGCATACATGAACACGCAGGCTCAGATTCCAAAAGCTATCGTGCTGAGATGTTGGATTGCTTAGGCGACATAGCCCTCGAAGACCAGAAATACGCTGAAGCGGTTGAACAGTACTTTCAGTCTATCATAGTGTTACAGTCAATTTCCTCGTACCTCTCACCCCACTCCTCGAGGACATGCCTGCGTGAGGTCTCTTTCTAACAACATTTAGTTTGTATAAGATCATCGGTTAGGCCAATAGATATGCGATGATGTAAAACAACCATTCCATTCAGCATTTTTGTATTGTCCCCGCTGTGGGTGAACGGATCATCGACTCAGTCCTGTTGTATATATTTTCCCGCCACCAACGCTATTTGGAGCCCGAAGCAGAGCGCGGTTGTCGAGCTTTGCGCAACGACTATCGATTCGTTCAGATCTCACGAACCTTCAAGCGGGCGAGCATCGATATCACCTGGAATCATACGAACTTTCTTCGCTGGCGTTCCCCGCTAGTGACGAGAGCCATAGGGCCCAGCCTTTGACATTAAGCGAAGCGAAGCACTGAAGTCTTGAGGAGATGCATCAATGAGGTCTTACATTGGAGAATGCGAACACTATCATTGGGTATGGCGAACACTATCATTGGGTATGGTAACTTTGGCCTTACGCACTTCGGGCTCATTTTAACCGGACCAAATCTCGCGGGATAGAGCTGGACCCTCGGCCTCCTCTGGTGAGTCTACGAAAGGAAAGAGGCCGCCCAGTACGAGTGTGGACTAAAGGTTTGATCCTAAGTTCCTGATCATTTCGTGCTGAACTCCGCACGTCTCGCCGGCCAAGAAGAGGGATGCGACTAAGAATTCTATTTATCGGGGCGGCTATAAAAGACAAGCAGCCCATCATGTTCATCAATACTCAAACGGGTCGTGTTCGCAGGCGACAACAGCGAAAGCTCGCTTTTGAGGACATTCATCTTCATTCAAGGAGTAGCTATCCTCCGATATGACGATACTCTATCATACATGCGAGGGGGAAAAGTCCGTGCTCGAGGTCGCGGTTATTATATGATCCGTCTTCCCTCTTACATTGGCAAACTGTAAAGTTTCTGTGGTGACTCCTTCACGAAGCTGGCTATTCCTACCGGTAAAGAACGGCATTGGATAACTTAGTTCTGGACCATTCCATGATCGCGCACGTCGTCGCCCGCTTTATCTGATTTTACACTGTTGATTGGAAGCCGTATCGTGATTCGGGGATTCCCAATCATCAAATTCACCTATCGTCAAGATTTTTGCGGAGTTCCCGGACAACCTGCATCCTGGGGATCAATGACGTGCGCGAGAAGCATCAGTTGGCTGCGCCTCGCTATGCAACAAAACCAGAAGATACTGCGTACCCCTTGCGGCCCTTATTTGATATCTCAATATTGGAATAGATTATAGGTCACTCGAAGGACATGGTCGTCCTTGATCGGATCTTCTACCTCTCTCACCCCTGCTTACAGTGTTCTGAGGAGAACGGTTTTGATTGCTACATATCACCAGCTCTCTATCAATCAGCATCAGAACATCGGGTGCCTATTATCAATATTGAGATCGTGCTTAAGACTCAATGGTCCAAGGAATGGGACTTCGGCATGAACACTTAGTAAGGTGTCACTGGAGCAACACGTTTGATAATGTATGCAAGCAAGATAACGTTAATTATGAGTGCCAGCCACAGTACAGAACCAAGCCAAGTGCGAGCGGGTGGTTGCAAGAGCTTCGAAAGCGCTAAGAGATGTGCTTCACAGATCGCAGAAAACCAAAATTCATGATCGGAGTTGTGCAGATCAGCCAAGTTGTGTGCGATTTCATGAGCAAGAGCGAGGAACCTTGAGTGATAGCGTTTGTTAGCTAATGAAACAGGTTGACAGCGAGAGAAATAGACGGACCACGACATTTGAGCATTCTGCCGGTTCCCGCTTTTGACCTGCTCATTATCTAACGCCTTGTCTTAGCAACTGCCCAGCTGAATGATGGAAGTTAAAATCCACCCACGCCAAGTCTCGAAATATCGTAAATTGAGGTAGATGGTTCCTCCGCAATTGAATGCAATGCATCCTCCCGAAACGTCATAGAAAACACGTAGGTTTGTTGTGGAGATACCATATACCTTGGAGAGAGCGATAATGATGTCTACGAAGCGAGCAAGTGGGCCGTGCATGCGTTCCATAAACGTATTGGCGTCGGACATGCCTGCGCAAGTGTCGCTCCGTGTGAATAGACAAGCATTTTATTCGGGCTACGTAAACTGGAGTTCACCTTCATCTACACACACTGCGACATTTTTCATTTCTCCTAGTTCTCCCGTGAACAACAGTCGGAAAGGACCCATACCAAACTCACCAATGGAACGTAAACAGCCAATATCTGCAGATACCTTGCAGAAGTCGCTGCTCAAGCACTGGCTCACTCCCACATGGATGGCAGGATTTTCTCCTCCCGAGCTACATGCCTTGATGGCTCTATCAACATTATTCCCTAGGAACAGTCAAGATATCTTATCTCATCGTAGGGGCTGAAGAGGCTCACGGATATAACTCTGCGGGATCACACCACGTGAAGACCTAGATTTGTGATGGGACATGGGATGATACTTTGACGGCCAAACCTACCGAGAGAGAGAGGTGGCACACCTAACTATGTCCAAGGGCTCGTTACCAGCAACATTGGATGCCTCGTAAATCTTGAGTGAATCGCTGTTGGCAGACTGAGAGAGGGGGAACGGCGGGGTGGCTTCAAAACTTTCAGGCAGCCTCTTACAGCTCAACTGGGGATCAGGTTCAGAATACAGGGTAGATTTCTGTAGAGAAATAGTGGTTGAAGCGGAGCCTCCCGAACGCTCCTTCTTTGCCTCGTTCTCCACCCCATGCCCATATCTGCGTTGCTGAGAGGTTTGACCGCCTGTAACGTGATTGTTCGTTGTTAACCGTTGCGACGAACCAGACCAATCAACAAAGCCTTTTCGTTCCAAGTGTTCCAACTCCCCGGAAAGGATTGTCTCGAAGCATGCCGTGGCATCCATGATCTTGTCAGTTGCAAACAACAGTCGACAGAGAGATGTAGCAACACTTTTCGCGCCATCAGGCACCAACAAAGATGACAGAGGACAATCCGACAACCTACTCATACATATCGCGCTTGGTCGTTTTGGAAATCCATAGCTCTATACAGTCACCTTCACGTCTCGTGATCGCCCATATGTCTTTTGTTCGCGTCACGTTCCCAGTCACAAGAGTTTTGGAAACAACGATCCTCTTACATGCCTTGACTTTAAGGTGATCCCGGCTAGAAGGAATTGTGATTTTAGGCTTGGCATTGGTATAATTTTGAATGAACAAGGGGAGTCGCTCAAGGATCAATGATTGAACTTCGAGGCAGGTCTCGGTAGTTGGCACTTCACGGAGATCATTCCATCTCTCTTTAACGACCTTACTCAGGAGACTGCAACCGAGTGATCCGTAGAAATCTATTGGTAGAAAGTGAGTGAACAGCTACCAAAGACTCATCAACACTCACCTTCGAGTACCTTATCTCGAGGAACAATGAACAGACAATCACTGAATAGATGATAGTGGTCAATATCGTCGACAATAGTAATCCCTTGAGACGTCAGGAACTGATGCTCGTAATCCCAGCCAGCCTTCCCCTCCTTTTTCTTCCGGCGGATACCAAGCAGAGTAGGTTCGTGGCTCAGCTTGTGCAGAGTTTCGGGGGAAATGTCCTGCTTGTGGCAAGCCAAATTTCGTAGCTCGCGTAAGAAACTAGTGTCAAGCAGGTAGGTGATAACCACAGTAGAGGCCTGACGAACCTACCCTTCATAGCCTCCCGCAAGCTCGTAGAACTTCTGAGGGTTTTCGACCAGTGCCTCCGCAACGTCATCTACCGAAACTGTGTTCTTTGAGCCACAAATACTTAGGAAACAGTTCGCATTGATGCCGAAATTCACAAAAATGAACAATTTTGCGTAAAGTGGTGACTTTGCACCTTGATCGAGGTAGCATTTGGTTGGAGGAAGTAATTTCAAAGCATTCGATGGACCCGTTGGAACTATCGGCAGCCCAGACAGTTTGGTCAAATCGGTGTGTGAGAAATCTGGGATGATGTCAATGCATGGAAAAGATGGGACGGACTAAGGACGCGCTTCTTATGTGGTCAACTAAAGTTTCAAACCAGTGGACGGCAGTATCTTCATCAGGCGGCGGGGCCGTCGCCAGTAGATCCAAAAGTTTTGACGATGAGGGATGTTGCGTTATACCTAGCTGGTGCAACAAGGGCGTGCTCAGGTATCGATCTTGTACCACAGAAAAGCCTAGAGATTTCCACTGAGTACCGGAGTATACCTAGATGAGCGTGAGTAAGAACGCGAATACAATGGAGCCCACAGTACTTCTCCCAGCTTCTTCAAGCAAGTACGACCCCTGCTCTCTGCAGGAATGAATTCCACGTCACGGAAGTTCTCCGGTTTGTAATCTGGGTACTGCAACTGAAGGTTATTGCACAGATACTCGAACGCGGTCCCTTGGATCTCGACATCTCTGGACGAACAGAGTTCCACGATCCTTCGCAGAGGTGGGAAACGATTCAAACCGAGGTCGTACAACAGTTGAGCTAGACGATTTAATCAGGTGGAAGGGATGTACATATGTAGCACCCAAATTACCTTCACGCAATGTGTCCGTCCATTCCGATCTCCCACTCCATTTGATGACCGGTAATCCGAGGCTCCGGAAGATTTCCACAGGGGGGTAGAGTTCGTTAACACGGTAAAGAACGGTCTCTTCTTCATCACAGAAGATTTTGGACGATTTGAGAATAGAATAGTCCTCGGAGGTCAACGAAGACTGCTCTCGGAGAAGATAATCGACCAAGTCGAACATAGTCCAATTTTCCCCCGACAGCATTCTTGAACGCTCTCAGCAAATGCAAGACCCAAATAATGTGGAAACTTACTGATCCAATAGATTTTGGACTGGAAGATTCTTACGAACCCCAATGAACAGAAGGAATGTTTTCATATCCTCGTCGACTTCAACTCCCGAATCGCGGCTGACTATGGGCAGGCCAAGGCGATCGAACAGAGTATTGTCTGCGATAGGAAGGTACGAGCATTCTGGACAATGCAATCCTTTGGATGTAGGGATACATGGCTTATTCCTGAACACTTCCCTTGACTTCCTTCGCATATCTTCAGAAAGTTTTGGCCACATGCGGCGAAGGGTGCTGAGGACACGCCTAGCCCATTCGGTCGACCGGGTAAAGTCATATTTCTCATCGGCCGACATAACATCGGGATGTGATATATATTGTAACCACGAAGCAACGGTGAACTCGTCCCAACCGAAACTAGTGAGCCCTTCGCGGTTGAAATGCTTACCGACGCCAAGGGGGATGAGAGACAGAGGAAGTGGTCCGTTGGGTGGGATATGAAGTCCAAAAGCCTCTGGATCAATGAAATAAGTTATCGACGATAGGCGTATCGTTCCACATGTGCCGCGGAGAGTGGCCGCGTCCAACAGGTCATCCGTGTTAAGGTTCCAATCGTCTCGCCTTGAGGTTATCCACCAGCGAAGACATGCTACTAGTTGCTCGACGTCCAGGGTATGGTAGCGTAAGTCTTGTACAACGTCTGATGGTGTTATGGCGTCGATCTTGTGTTGATCTGGAAGTCTTGTGATAGAATGCACACAATATCCCGTCGCGTCTTCTGAGAGCATTGGTAAAGACTTGACAAATTTGGCACACACCACATCAAATGCTCTGATGTCAGGAACTCTGCATACGCCAACAGATGAAAGAAGTTTTAATGGAAGAGTGGAGCATCCATAGAATGATTTCATCAACAATTCGGCGACTTTCGACGAGGGCGTGGAATGATGAAATGTGAAGAATTTGAGAAGGTGGAGAAAGCGCTCATCCTGTAACTGTTTACCAGCAACTGCTTCCTCCCACGAACTTTGGATCTTGCAGAGTTCCCATTCGTATACCGCCCGACTTAGGAAACCTCCGACGTAGAGCAACTCCCTATTCCAAACTGGAAGATGAGGGTAGGTCAGTGGCCTCTCATGACGGAGCGGGACACTCACCAGCAACATTTCTGTCACTGGAGTACCGTATTATTAGCAGCTGCTAGAAGCCACCAACGTACATATTTAGACTCACACCAGATCTATGGATTCACGCTCCACAGTGGGGATAAAGTGGGATGCCATGTGACCTCCAATGCCTGTCGTTTGTGCAGTGGCATGACCCTACCAAAGTCGTCAGCAGGAAGTAGGGGGCGAGAGAAGGCTCACAATGAAGAGCCGCGTGTGCGTAGCTCTGGTGTCCCATTAGACCATGGGTTTCGTTAGCACAAGCAGCTACTCACCCGCCCAAGTCGGCACGGAGCCCTCGGAAAGGAGACGGGAGCTCCCGAGGGTGCTTCTGTTCATCCACGTGACTCTGATCATACTGATCTTTCCCAGTCTTATGAAATGAGTCCGCACATGTTCGACAAGTGAAAAGTCTAGTAACTTACATAAATCAAACTGTACTTGAGGCGAGAAGGTGGATCCTTTTTTATACACCGGTTTAATTCCTTGGTCAACTTCTCACCGACAGTGACGTCCGCATCTGCTGTGAATACAGCGAGGTCCAATTGTGTCTCGTGCATAGAACCATATTGTGGGTGCATGATTCTAGTTCTAATCGTGATGGCTAATCAGGAGTGAGAATCAGCACGCAAAACGCGAGTGCTGAAAAGACTTGCGATATTGCTGAACTGATTCCACGAACATGACCTTCTCGGGGCTCGACCGCTCTAGCTCTGTAGGAATAGGAACGGCTTGGGTCTGTCCCACAGACTTAATAATCTGCCCCACAGGATGATTATCAAAAAATACAGTCACATCCTTTAGATGAACCATGAAAGTGATGGATGATGCAAGAAATTGCATAAATTCCGAAATTGGTGGCATCGGAGCATCCTCTCGTAGGGGTATCTTAAAGGTCGTCCATGGGTCTCTAGTCGCTGTTTTTGGGAGGTCGCCAAATCGGTAGTACAACTGGGAAAGGTGACGAAGTAGTATTAGTGATCAACTGATATACGTACCTGGTTTTCGTCATTCCATGAGAACTCCATTTCCTTACCTGACACTGTGTGAGACTGGAGTCTTCTCGAGAAAATATACAAGTATCTGACCGCCAGATGACACATATGGACGTTCTGTAACAGAAAACAAGCTGTAAAAACCTAATGGCGGCCCGTATCTAAGCACTGTTCCATTCCGAGAGATGCATGACACCTACCAACTCCAAAAGCGCCAACCTTCTGTGTGTGTGGATTTCCCACGGCTGGATGACGAATCGATCTGAGACCAAAAGCTGCTGGAAACAGGAGCAAGTACAAACCAATCTTTGGTAGTCGATCCCAGTCTCGCGGTGTGAACGGTTTGCCGTGGTTTTTGAACGTCCATTGCGTGACCTTGAGCGGGTATTAGCGGAAGAACAATGAGATGGAAACAACGGTTCTATACGTCAGTTGTCTCTAGGTCAGGTAGTACTGTGGGCGGACCGGCGTTCATCGATGCTTCACGATTTAGACCTAAGAACGCCACAGTCTCGAAGTGAATTTCAGCACCATCGCATCCAGCGTCGTCTGAGTTTTGAAGCAATTCCCGAAACACTGACAAGTCAACTATGTGAGAAAAGGGATGCTCAAGCATGTCGATTTTCGCCCACCAGTGAACTCGCCAGAATAGCGGGCAAGAACTTTGTCGATCAATGCACGCGTGTCGACGGTCACTGGGGAATATTCTTGTTGAGATTGCTGGCACTGCTGTGTTGATCACAATGAGCTACTAGCGAGCGCCGACACCAACATACCATCGAGTCAGATCCACACTTGTTGTTGAAAGAATCCTCCGAGTCCATTGTTGACGATCCAGGTAAGTCAGAGAGTGCGTCGAGTGTGCTTACAACTGACTGCTCTTAGATTATGTCGTGGTTGCGGAGGGAATCTCCAACTCTCGACAGGTAGTAGTTTGCGTCTGCCAGAAACGTGTATACAGCTTCACTTGCATAAAAGTGACGGCAGGCACCTTGTCTACTACTTAAATAGAAGTCCATGTGACATACCTACTTGGATTGAGGTAAAACATGTGGGCGGCACGAGGCAGACGACCCACACGAGGTCAGACGGCATCTGAACACACGTAGGCACAGCGAAACCGCCCGCGTCAGATGCATACAATGGCTTCTCAGCCCGCCATTATCGTGTATGTTCTCTCTGTGAAGCCTGTTCGCCGTTAATTAGACATCAGATTGATGGGTCCTACGGGATCAGGGAAATCCAACGTAAGTGAAGGAGCGATCCTTTCTAATTCGTCGACTAAGAACTACATAGTTCATCAATCGACTCACGCAAGGGAATGAGGATGGTGCAGCACGTGGGCGCAAGCCCCATATGCAAAGTGTCAGAGAGTATACGGTCAACCTGTCCAGTAACCGACAATATGTATTCGTGGACACCCCAGGTTTCGATGTCACCTACCAATCAATCCAAGATATATTAAGGACAACCGCCGACTGGCTGAAGAAAAAGTGAGCGACTGAGCGTGTTAGATCTGTTGCTCATCAGCATGTAAATAGATACGGCAAGAGCTTCCAACCCACGGGTATTATCTACATGCATCCCATAACAGACGATCGAATGCCGGGACCGGCGTGCAAGAATCTTGATATACTCGGCGGGTTGCGCACAGACGCAAAGGCGGAGTGCCTGCGGTTGGTGACCACCATGTGGGATATAGTGAAAGATGCGAATCTTGCCGAGAGCAAGGTATCGCAGCTGGAGACGAACTTCTGGAGGCCGCTAATTGATGCAGGGGCTCGCCATGAACGATTCGACAACTCTTCGAGTTCTGCGTGGGAGATTGTACAAGGCTTGACGGGAGACAAGGAGACCGTTTTGATCCAGGCGGAAAGGATGTTGAACGAGACGACTGCTGTCAAAGATAAGAACCTGCACGAACAAAAGGAAACAATCAAAAAATTTCAAGAGAAAGCCATGGCATTGGATGATCCGGAGTTGGTGAAGCAGCTCGAAGCTGAGCAACGACGTTTGGAGGCTGAACTGCACAAGACACCGGACTATGATATGGACAATCTGAAGGTCTCCTCCTACAGACGTGCAACCCTCTTGTTTGCGAAAAGAACCCAGACCATATCTGTGAGTGTTTGACACGTCTGATCTTGTGCACTGAACTTATGCAAAGCTACAGCGCGAGATCAAACGACGTCAGTTTGGACAGCTGCCAGAAGTTGCAAAAAACGATTATGTAATATTGTAAGTGGTAAAGTATCCCGTCGAACGTTGGATTGAACCTCGACCGGGTAGTATGGTTGGTCCAGCCGGCGCTGGTAAGAGCTGGGTAATGATGTTTGTTGTTATGCGAGCGAAGTTTACCGATCAATTTCCAGTTTACTGGACAACTCTTCAAGAACCATGACTCCCATAACGTTGCAAGCAACCTTGGTACAAAGGAAGTCAAAGCCATGAGGTGTCATGTCAGCGCTGGCTTAGACGACATCGTAGTCGTGGACGTGCCGTCGTTTCGTACCGATGGTAATGATTTCGATGCTGAGAGTGTGGTGACTAAGTGGTTGAACTCGAAGTGCGTGTGATGAACGTTGCCCCTGTACGGTAACGTTTAAACATTGTTACAGGTTCATCAAGAAATGTCACCCTGGCATCATGTTTCTCCACTCAGTCGACTCCAATCCCGCGCATGACCATTTGCTGATGTCGCGGCATCTCGAAACGTTCGCGAAGGCATTCCTTAACGCGTTCACTGTTCCGTCCCGCGTTTATGTAGTGCCGACCAGTAACCCGGCCTCTACTTTTCCCAAGGAAAGGCTGAGCCAACGGTTGTTGCAGCTCAAAACTGTTGTGGGAGCGTTAAACGGAAATGGAAAGCATAAATGGCGCGCATCAATGTTCCCTGGAGTCTTCGAAGGTCAACCAGAAGCGGCGTGGACTGCGGTACTGCTACTCCTCAAGAGTATAGCTGATACTGAGGTACATCACCCTTGACCGAACTCAGTCAATCTCACAATTAACTGTATTTTCATCCCTCGTAGGCGAATTTCTCAGATGCTTATATAGCTCTGGAAGACCTAGCCCATTCTGTTTTCGAAGGTCCCGAGGAGGGAGAAATCGATGGCGATTTAGGCGCGAAAATCATGCTCGGACAAACTGCGCTGGAATTCACTCCGTTGGAACACCGAAGACGCCATTCAATCCTCATCAAACTTGCCAATCTCTTGTATGAGCGGTTTAGGAGGGAAGATAAAGTAGTGGATCTAGACGAAGTAATAAAGCTGAGGCGCACTGCGTCGGACTGCTTACCCCAGAGCGACCCAGGGAGACCAGCAATTCTTCTTGAGCTCGACAATTCCCTTTATCAACGCTTCAGGAAGAAGGGCGCTTTGGTGGATCTGGAAGAAATCACATCTCTTCGCCGCGTAGTGTTGGAATATACTCCCACCCCAGATCGATGTAAACCTCTTCTCCGCCTCGCTCAATCCCTTTACGAAAAATACCAACAACTAGGTTCGGTGGATGACATGGAAGAGGCCCATAGCCTTGCGTGTACTGCCTCACAGCTCCGCCCTTCTGGACATCCAGATCTTATGTTATATCAAGAACTACGTGCAAATCTCATCAAAGCAAAGATGTGGACAGAAATCGATCCTTCAAGTTCCGCTTCCTCTGCAGTCAACCAATTAGTCAAGGAGTCCTTTTTCAAAAAGGTTGGAGCCTTTCCTCTCCGTCTGTTGCATACACGGACTGGCGTCTTGTGTAACCGGGATGCGCAGCTATCCCATTTCATGGGTTCCCGTCGATACAGCCAACTGCTGTCGTCAATCTTTTCACTCAATAACCAGCGAATCGAAAAGGAGGTCACAGATGCGGTCTCAGAGTTCTTTGAATTTGCCATGCTATCTCACAGGTGGGGAATTAGCGAGCCACTACTGGGCGACATTGAAGGTGAAGGGATCTATGACTTGGGCGGCACGGACGGTCTGGCGAAGCTTCAAAATTTTTGCCTTCTGGCTTGCGAACATAGTTTCCAGTGGGCATGGAGCGATACGTGCTGCATCGACACAGACAGCAGTGCCGAATTGCAGGAGGCAATTGGATCAATGTTTTCTTGGTACCGCCAGTCATCCCTGACAATTGTGCACCTCTCCGACGTCTCTGACACTGGTTCCCTTGCCAACAGTGTCTGGTTCAAACGAGGCTGGACACTCCAAGAATTGTTGGCTTCACGCACCATTTTGTTCTATACGCACGATTGGTCACTCTACATGAACTGTGCCGCTACAAACCACAAAACAGATCCTACCTTGATAGAAGAACTCCAGCAGGCAACAGGAATAGCGAAACGGCAACTTACGAATTTCTATCCGGGCGCGGATGACGCACGATCCAAACTCCAGTGGGCATCACGCCGTTGTACCACACGGCCGGAAGACATTGCCTACTCCCTTTTTGCAATCTTCAATGTTCATTTACCAATCTTCTACGGCGAACGTGCGGTGAATGCGCTAGGACGTCTCCTGGCAGAGATCATATTGCAATCGGGAGATACTTCGATTCTGGATTGGGTTGGGGAGGCATCATCATTCCATAGTTGTTTTCCTGCCAGCCTCGTACCGTACCAAACGGTACCCCACACCCAGCTGATCCCCAGCGACCCTGCCCAAAAGAATGGTCTGGATCTCGAAAAGGCACGGAAACTGTACGATGACCTTGCAAGGCTGCCACACGCACTATTTTTCCACCCGGTGCTTGTGTTACCCTCCATCATCCATCCTGTGACGGCCGTCAAGCTGCAAGAATCCTTGACTAGCCCCTCGCGTTACACATACGAGATTCATGCATCGCGCCTGAGGCCCATCGCCGTCACGATATCGGTCAATCTCGACTACAATGTCGGTAGATATATTTTTGTGCGTCCTTTGCATCCAAAATCGCTCGAAACGCAGACCGACAGCGGTGAATATGCTGTCTGGAACTTGCTGGAACAATTGGAGCAGCCGTTCGACGCACTTCTGCTGGAATCGTTGCCACACAACAAGTATAGGAGAATCGCGAGCGATTGTGCAATTACCGTCTATGTCCGGGACCTAGCAAGTATCTTAGATAGTGAAGCGCGGATACTGGACATCGTATAGGTCGGGTTCGTGATGAACTTCTCCTATTTTATTTTGTGCATGTTCCCATTTCATATTTGTGCACGCAGCATATAGCAGTACCCAATGACAAGTATGTGTGCGCCCACGCCGTAGTCGAGAGGGAATGATTTCCTTGGGTCGAGTCTCATAACCCTGCAAGTTCGAAGAACCTCTCAGGGCTCTTAATCCGTACTCCCGCAACATCTTCTATAGAAAGGCACCAAAGCGAACCGTTTCCTATCTCCACGAAAACGAGCAGTTTTGCGCAAAATGTCAGTTGGAATATTATCCTCTTCATTGCTCTAGCGACGATCCCTCGTCGGGATCTCGGGCGATTTGAGAGCAGAAAGGTCCCCGGAAGGTTACTCTTGGACAGGGTGGTCGGTCAGGTTGGGGACGGCCCAATCTCCCGTCGACAGCGTTCCTGATCGCTCTCAGTAAGTGCAAGAGCCAAAAATACTGTGAAAGCTTGCCTATGAAAAAGAAATTGGACTGGGGGATCCTTCCGAACTCAATGAACGGAAAGAAGCTCTTCACATCCTCGTCAACCTCAAATCCCGAAATGCGGCAGGCCAAGGTGACGAAACAGAAGATTATCGGCTACAAGAAGATACGAACATTCCGAACAATGCAAGCATTTGAACGTAGAGATACATCACTTGTTCCTGAACACTTCCCTTGACTTGCTTCGCATATCTTCAGAAAGTTGCGGCCATGCGGCTGAGGACACGGCTAGCACAGTCGGCAAACCAGGTAAAAGTCGCATCTCTCAGCAGCCCACAGAGCATCGAGACGTGATATATATTGCAATAAGTCATGAAGCAACGGTGAGCTCGAACCTGGTGAGCTCCTCGTAATCGGAATGCTCGCTGTTATCAAGGGGGGTGAGAGATAGAGGAAGTGGTCCGCCGGGTGGAATGCAGCGTCAAAGAGCCTCTAGATCGATGAAATAAGTTATCAAGGATAGACATATCGTTCCACCTGTTCCGCGGAGAGTAGCCGCATTCAACATTGACAGCCTAGCCGTATTTGAAGCCAGGTTCAGAATGCCTGATAGTGCTATGGTGCAGATCGTCAAAGTCTTGCAGTAGAATGCGCACAGTCCCGTGTGACGTCTTCTGAGAGTACTGGTAAGGAACTTGAGAAATTTCGCTAACACCTGGTCAAACGCTCCGACGTCAGGAGTTCCGCATACGCTAATAGCCTTAAAGGAAGGGTGGAGCATTCATAGAATGATTTCATTAACAATTCCCCGACTTTCGACGGGGGCGTGGAATGATAAAACGTGAAGAATTTAAGGTGGAGAAAGCGCTGATCCTGCAACTGTTTACCAGCTGCTGCTGCCTCCCGTGAACTTTGGATCTTGGAGAGCTCCCATTCGTATACTGATCGATATCTGAAACCTCCGACGTAGAGCAACTCACCATTCCAGACTGGACGAGGATAGGTTAGTGTTCTCTCCCGACTGAGCGGGACACTCGCTAGTAACATTTCTGTCACTGGAGTACCATACCATTAGCACCTGCTAGAAGTCACCAGCGCAGATATTTAGACTCGTACCAAATCTATCGATTCAGGCTTTACAAGGGGGGATGAAGTGAGATGCCATGTGAATGCCGTTCGTTCATGTCTATAGTGCCACTCCTCGAGTCATACACGAAATAAGATGGCAAGGATCACACCAAGCACAAACGCAAGTACAAAACCAATTTCCTTCACCGGCGCACGGACAGCACCCATGTCAACCGCTTCTCGGAGGGACACATCCATCGCCTTTGCCATCGCCTCCATCCCAAACATCGACCTCGCCCGGTCCTTACATCGATTCATCAACGCAGTTCGCTCCATCTCTGACAGCTGAAATATTTCTTCTAGCGCACTAGCCCAAACAGCCGGGTCAGGCGTGCAGAGCCAGCCCGTCCTTTCCGATGATGGCGTGTCGACGATGCTCTCTGTTGGTCCACCGCTGTCGCATGCCAAAACAGGCAGTCCGCAGATCATACCCTCCACAGGTCCAATCCCAAAGTGCTCGTTAGCGGGTGTATAGAGAAGCGCGACTGTCGAGGGGGCTTGGAGAAGTGCTGATCGTTGTCCGGTCGTGAAGTTGAGGAGGAAGAGGATATCTGGTTCAGTGTGTGAAGTTGCATCTGGGAACGAAGGGACGCGAGCGCCGGATTTGGAAGGCGTGATCAATTTAAATGTGAGGTTGTGCATTCGCGCGAGATCGATCAAGTTATTGAAGGTTCGGATGTTGTCTTCGAGACGTGGGTCGTATCCCCCTGTTATGTGGATTATGAGCTACGGGGGCGATAAGTGGATGAGGGGTACGGACCAGCGAGGACCAGTCGCATGCGATTGGGTACTGTAGGTCCTCCTCTGAGACATGCAAATGCTTCTATAGCGAGTGCGGCATTCTTCTTCATTTCGAAACGGTTGAGAGAGAGGAGCGTCGGTCTTGATCTGTTCGGTTGATAAGAGCACATACGCGAAAGCGCTGACAATGTCACTTACGAAGCGACTTGGACGATATCGGAATCTGTCATATCCACTGATGTCTCGTATGCGTGGATATTAATACCCGGATATACTACCTTTGGCGTCGTTTTCAAAGAGGTAAAGTGAGCCGTTGTCACTCGAGCGGTGAACTTGGAGTTGGCAAGGATGACATCGGCTTGTCCTGCACGAATCTTGTGAGCACAGCCTAACGGGACATAGAGCGGTTCAAAGTACCCGTTGTCACTTCTTCCAGCCAGTCCATAGGGTATCGATAGATTCGCTTCATAATCCCAACGTTCCTCTTTTGCATTTTCCCCTCGACAAATGCACCGTTAGCGAGAAGCTTGTCCGGGAAATGACAATAGAATACGACCCGTTTTCCGCCTAAAAGCCGGAGTAACGGTATACACGTCGACAGTTGGTCCACGAAGAAAACATCATGCTTGTCTATGCATGAGCTCAGCAAGAATTTGGTCAAGTGTAGCTGCCTGGCATGGGCGAACAAGATGTGGAACTTGCCCCTCCAGGAGCGGGGAAATGGTGGGACGACGTGGTGTACACGCAGCGTGCCTGTGTATTGTGAGGAGTGGATCTACTGGGTGTACCAGTACTCACCGTCTCGAGTCTCGTCGAAGCAGTGCTTCTCATCGTGGTGCGAAGTGTAAATGTCGACGGAGTGGCCGAGAGCCTGCAACCCAAGTGCCGCGTCTACGACAAGCCTTTCGGCTCCCCCTACAACAACGTCATGACGAAGCTGTTTAAGGCGACTAAGATACGACGTACCCACCAATTCCAAGGTCTGGGTGAACGAACGCGACCCGCAGCTTAGTTGCAGTCATGAAAGGAGGAGGCTGACATGGATCCACGTGACCTTCGCTTCGCCAACTGATCAGCGTCCGATTTTGATACCAGATCTCCTCCACGTTGAACTAGTAGCGACCCCTCAGTACTTCAGTTCAGGATGTCAGTACACCCAGAAGTTTTGTGGGCTCAGCGCAGCAGCGTATCAGACGACAAAAAGGTATGCTTTTCCCCCTTGACAACGTGGTTTTACATCGTACTGAGTCCCTTCGACTTGGATACGGTCGTCCTGTAGAACATCGTATACCTCACCGTCAACCTCCCAAATATCGACGAGTCATCACTAAAATTCGAGTTGACCTCCACCAGTATCAATTTTGAAGCTGACGCTGGGACACAAGGGTACGCTACTCTCGTATATTACTACAGGATACGCACGACTCATCTAACACCGCCCAACAGCGCTCCCGTCAAACACTACGCGTTTTCTGTGGATTTCTACAGCGAGATTGACCCAGATGTGTGGTCCTTTCTTCCCCTTTCTTCCGCCACTTACGCATCCGATTAGCTCTCCGCGAAAAAACTTTCTTCCCGCTCATATTCCCTTGTCCTCCGGAAGAAAGAAAAGAACGCAGAGTACTGGCCCAGATTAACCAAGGAGAAGGCCAGGAACGCCTTCATCAAAACTGATTTTAGTAAATGGGTCGATGAGGACGAACAAGATGGTGAAAGCGCTGCGTTGGACGACGATCTCGACCCTATGGGCGGTATGGGAGGCATGGGTGGTATGGGTGGTATGGGTGGTATGGGAGGCATGGGAGGCATGGGTGGAATGGGTGGTATGGGTGGCATGGGTGGCATGGGTGGTATGGGTGGTATGGGAGGCATGGGCGGTATGGATTTTGAAAAAGTGAGCAACCATTTCATTGTCTCTCATTATCGTAGGCTAAACAAGTCAAACCCTAGATGATGAGCCAGATGGGAGACCTGGGGGGTGCTGGAAGTGCCGAAGGTTCCGGAGGTGATGGAAATGATGCTGATTCTGACGCTGATACTCCCGGTGGATCCGACTCGGAGGATGATGGCCCACCCCCGTTGGAGGCAGTGGAACCTGCAGCGTAGATGCACCTCCCCGATTTCAACCATGCTAGCGATTTAGGAGTCGAACGTAAATGTTGTGATGAATACATATATTGGATAGCTCACTATGATCATGTGGTATTGATCATTTCATTGACGATGCGGGCTATAACGGTCACTTAGCACTGTATCAAGCACCCCAACTTGTGCAGATGTGGTACAGCACCAGAATACATATTTGCAGGTCAGATTAATTCAGTTCGTCAGCTCTTCAGGAGCCACCAACCTGCCGTTGAACCGTCGCATTTATAATTTTCTAATCGAAGTTGCATTCATGGTGTCTACGACTCAATACCCTGGGGAGTATGTACTATGAACACGGAATTCACTGATGTTTATTGTCAAGGTCCATTACCACCACTGGTCACTGCAAGAGCCGCTTCTAAACAAGTGGTCCCGTTGCCAAAGGCACGGGAACTACTTTCCTTGAGTAAAGCGCAAGACTGCGTGCAGTCAGGCAAACAAAACAGTCCGAAAATGGACTTGACACCTTGCTGATCAGCTTGGCAGATTCGTTAGGTGATTCCAAACCTACGCCTGGGTCATCAAATGCGGGGATTGACAGCATGACAATCTTCTCTACCTGCGGTCCGACTTTTGCGCGGTCCAAGAAATTCAGGGCAGCCATGTGCGCGACGCCAACCGTAGGGTAACAGCGAAATCTGTGCAATTTTGCGCCCCTCGTCAACGCGTTGGTGGTGGGGGGGTCAGCGCATATGATCATCGATCATCGGTATTAGCACTGCCCACAACTGTCAGCTTTAGACCAGAAGATCTTCCTCCAACCACTTACGGGATACGTGTCACCGAGTCTGGTAGTGATGGCTTCTTGACATCCACTCAGCAGCCGGTCAAACGTATGAATCGGCGGCTCAGAAGTTAATAACTAGTATTCCACCGACCCTCTGCTCGTCAGACACTCGAGGACCCGACAAGGGAATACATACCAGTCACCAGACCGTCATTCCACTACTGTATCAGTGCATGCTTTTGCGTTCCCAGTTGGGGTTGAAGTTCATGTCCAGGGTTCCTTGTGGATCTCCGGCGGCCACAGCTCGCATTCCTGTACTGGTGGCGCGGTCCTCAGGAAATGAACGCCTGCGAAAGTAATGGGTCGGATTGATGGATACTTCGTTACTATTGAGTTCGTTGGCTGTAGACGATTTGCACCTTGCCGTAGGCAAGGATTCTGTGGATGAGCATTGCATTAATAAAGGAGTTCACTGGTGTCGTGCTGTTGCCACTACGCCCCATTACGCCCGTCAATCTTATCATGGCTCTTCCTGTACTTCACGATACGCCGGCGGTGGAGTGGTTTGTGCGGCTCGCCCGCCTATAAGGTGCTATTGCTCGTTCCAGCTGGTTGCAATGAACTGGGGACGCATCAGTAAGGCCTCGAATTGTTGCGCCACGCACCATCAACCCGCTGCTTAGCCTCGACAGCAACTGTGCACAGGCTGCTGTGTTCAACAACTCCGACCATGACACTAGTATCTGTTCGGGGCATTTCCTAGTCCGTTTCGAGGGACCGACGTACAGCAGGAAGTTCTCATCCAGCCAGGAGCGTTTACCTACTAGAAGAAAACTTCTTGCTGTCCGTGCAGAGGCAAGTTCTGATGCAATCGGAAGAGTGATTTTGCCTCGTGAGCGCCTTATCATGACCATGGAACACGAGAACACGATTTGGGGATGAACTTGACTCTTTTTTGTTGACGACAAGTATCTCGCCCAGGGTAAAAACCTAGAACTCGCAGTGGCATACATCCAGCCAAAAAAAAAGCACTGTACTCGCCGTTCAGCTCGTCATGAGTACTGCTATGCGAGTTGGCCACTTATCCAACACGTTTGGAGAGAACGTTTTTGCTGTGACACAACAGCCTTGTCAGACTCCCACGGAACAGGGAGCCCAATCTCCGATGGGGTAAAGCGGCTGTGGACGCAGACAAGTGTCGTCGACGCGGTCACGAAGTATCGATTGACTACATGTCAGTAGCATAGTAGTACATATTACTTGGTGTACCCCCTTCATTAATTCATTCTACTGGATAATGCATATGTAGCAGCGGGACAATCAGTTACTTGATTGGCGGGCATTCCCCGGATCAGTCCACTCTGTCCCCATCATGAACGTCATCCGGAAGCTTTTGCACCGCGCACTTACCGCGCGTCCGTACCGAGCAGTCAGCATGGGTATATAACCCATCGAGAAATCATTTGTGAGCGTCTTACGAAGTTCGCAAAAGGATGTCCGGTCCATCCATTCCATCACTCTACCAGCAACAGGTCATAAAAGTACGTCAGCCAAACTAACCAGTTGAAACATTACTGAGATGGGTGTCCGCAGTACTGTCGAGGTACTCTGTTCAGGATTGGTTGGTACACTCCATACTGAAGCCAGCCAACCGCTACTCTTAGTCGCGCCCGTTTCGATATGGGTATGTTGCATATCTTCGTCTGCAGAGCTCAGAGGTTCACCATTTTACCAGGTTTTGGATTCCCTTTTAACACTAGATGGCGAAGTGAGTTAACTGTCTTCTCACCGATGTCCAAGTCTGAGTAATTCATTAGATACGCATGCTGACTCGCACAAAACGCTGGGGGTTGACGCACCTCCTGTACATTCCAACGAGATACTTCCCGATCGTAGGCACCGCAATGGCCGTTTACAGTGCGTATGTCGTCACAATCATATATTGTCAAGCCGCCTGAGTCCCGGATAGCCGCCCTGGTTAACGACGGTTCGGAAGAAACGGTAAGTGCTGAAGACATGGCTCGGATCCCTGCACTAATGCTATTGACTTAGTGCGTAGCTTTGTACTGGACTGCAGCGAGTTAGTGTTATTCGTTGTACATGCACATTCGTTGTTCTAACCAATTCTAGTTATACTCTCCTTTGGGATATTAGCATCGGAAGGCATGTCATCCGCGGTTTTTGAGGGCGCAGTCTGCTGAAGAACAGTCGTCCATACCAGGGTTACTCCTGATGCGAACGCTGGCCCTCTGGCACTCCCAATATGCTATCCGGAGACTTCTAATAGGGACATACGTTGTGAGTCCTGTTCCTTCTGTATCATTTCCATTGCAGAGCAAACATACAACGATCAAAGATAGTGGTGATTATTATGTTTGTCTGCGTGACGATACCCAGTGGCCTCAAATTTGAGGGTATTTGCGGTGGAACCGGTACCTCCTCGTCTGGGGAGCTTAACGAAGTTACTGTAGGGATCTTTGCGAGCGCGGCCTTCTTCGAACTTCGTACGTCTCCTCATCGTTTTCTATGCAGAGCCCGTCGCTGATGCCAGTCAGTTGTCATAGTTTACACCGTCCTCTTTGCATTGAGGTCGCATGCAAGAACTGGTCGGTACACTGCTGGTAGGCTCGTGGCTGCCTTGACACACGGGAATATACTATATGCGCTCTCACTGTTCCGTAAGTCAATGGCAATTGTCAACCAAGGATCAGACCCTCAAGATAACCCGTTTCGCAGTAATCTCGGTTGTTAACATCATATTCGTCGCCTTGCCGGTGGGTCCATTTCAGGTTTCTCCTTGAACCAGTACCAACCTATTGCACGACAGCTCATCGGCGAGTGGCACGGTGTTTTTATTACGTGAGCCCGCGTTGAACCATATTCTCAGAACACCTGCATTGACCCGCTTCGTCGGACGGATCCCCAACAGCTTTCAGGGCATTCTTCACGGGGTGATGGCATCCCGGATCCTTTTCGACTTGCAAGGCGCACTTTCCGAGGGAATAAGTCTTCAAATGTTCACCAACCCAGTGGGAACGAGGATGGAATTCGCGTCCGTGCCTATGACCGATTTTAGCACAAATGGGTATTATTAATCCGACTGGATGCCTAGGCCCTCGAGATTCGAAGGCCCCAAAGTTCGGATGTCGTCATATATATCGGGTCCACTTCATTTGTCGGAAGGACTACTACTCATACGTACATATATTACCTCTCCCACTACGATTTAGTGTTTCTCTGGTCCTAGATATTTGGGAATATGCACTATAGCTGGATTCATTGCAACATATTCATCACCGGCTCCGCGGATCATGCTCAAGGGATCATTTCTCTTCGCGTTTGCTTCGGGAACTCAGCGAGGGTCATTTCGGGAACGACGGTTGGAAGTACATATCATAAACAACATAAGAACAAGCACCACAAAATATTTGAAAATGACTCCAGTTACGTTGTCGAAGCGGAGTGGTAGGAAATGGTAAAAACTCAAAAGTATCAAATCCTCACTATGCCATTCACCCTGTCCTCGTCCGACTCAAAAACATTATAACGCGCTGACGCCAGGTGCCACTCAATAAGACCAACGAAGAGGTCGACCAGGGCATCGGCGTAAGCTTGTAATTGGGGCTTGTCTCTAGCCAGTTGCCTCCTATATTCCGTGAAACGGTCCAATGTCTGATTGAAGATATTAGCCGCGTAATCTATCGCTTGTTGTAGATCTGAACAGCCAATGCTGGGGTCTTCCATGAGGATGGTTAGAATATTGTGAACTGCCTCGTCGCCCTTGAACTCTTTCTTGTAAGATAGAATGTCCTGAAAGTATTAAAATGAGAATAAAAATCAGACGGTTAAGAGCACTGTTATACATTAGCGATTATGAAGAGGTCAATCACTGCGAGTTCGAGGGCTTTCACGACAGTATCATCCAGAGGGTCCGGTGAGACTTTCAGACCGTTGATGGCTCGGACATATACCAGGAATACAGGACAAGCAACGGAGTTCCTGCGCGTTGGCATGTACGTGTCGAACATGAGCTTGACTTTATGTGCCTCTGCTGTCTGCCTATCGACTGCTTCTTGTACGGTTGCTCTCGCGAAGGCGATAGTTGCTCGACGACAATCAGCTTTATAAGCATCGCCAACGACAGCAGTTGCTCGAAATGCAAGGCTGCGGGCGGTTGGACACTATAAAATAAAACAATCCGCATAAGAGAACGACGTACCCGCCAATCAGCTTGGCGAATCTGTTGGATGATTCGAGACCCGCAGATTGGTCGTTAAATGCGGAGATCCACAGTTTCGCAGTTTCTTCTGCCTCTTCAACAGACGCGGTGTCGCTGGAACGGGTGTGAGCGTCATTGCTACCAACGAAGAACAAAGAAGGTATACTTTGCATGGTCCAAGCAGATGAGAGCAGTCGTGACGGCGACGACAGCGTGTAAGGCCTCGACGTCTGCCGTAGGGTAACAGCAAGAGGCAAATAGTGGCATCTGTTCACCTTTACACCGCTAGTTCAACACGTTCGTTGGGTGAGCGCGAACGATGGTCGTGGTAGATGATCACCGGTGTTAGCATCATCCATGGCTATCAACTGACGACTCACTGCGCGCTGCACATCCCCGAACAACGGGAATGAGTCTACCCATTGGTTATGTTCTTCCTCCAACTTTGTCAGCTTGTCATTATTGACGAGGTGGGGTCTTCTCGGACAACGCGCCACCAAGTCTGGTATGTGATAGGTTCCAAGCATCGACAGTGGAACTGGCCCCTATGAAAAATGAGGGAAAAGAGAAAACCGACCGTCCTCTGCACAAGCACGAGCTATATAAAATAGATGAAGCCAACTAGTCTGGTTCCCGATGTTTAGGGTGGGTGCATCGTGTCTCACTCTCTCTGCAAACATATGGAAGGTGAGTGACAGAAGGTTTGTAAGATGGATCAAACCGACCACATGTGATGCAACCAACTAGTCTGGTTCCCGACGTTTAGGCTGGGAGTTGTTTCACCCTCCCTGCAAGTTGAGTGACCGAAGGTTTGGCCCTCTGAGACGATTCATTTGTTGGCGAGCAGAAGTGAGGGGCGTCCTTCTCAATTTCGTACTCTAACTTCTGTGTAACGCACCTTTGTTTTTGTTGCGTGGAGGCTTGGACCAATGACGTCCGGCAACTCATTGCTAAGCAAGAAACCAGCACGGGCATAGTGGATTTGATTATCAAAGTAAGTAGAGTCATCACCGCCTCAGAGAACAAATGTAGGTCCATACCTGGCGAAAAGATTACATCTATTGTCACAGTAGTCACAGTAGTACTGTCACTGGATCTGGGGCCGAGATTAGGAAGAAACATGCAGAGAGGGCACAGCAATGTCCAGTGTAGTGAGCGTGGTGAGCGTACACTTACAGGTAGTCAGTCGGACGAATGGGCCAATATTAGCTCAGAACAGCCAGTACTTCACTGACACGAGTTAGCGCGCGTCTATATAGGGAGCGATCGCTTTCATATCTGCAAATATTGTGTTTCCCCGGTTGGAACGGGTTGGAACTAAAGCTCATGTCCAAACTCACCTGAGCTTGAACAATGCATCGCGGACCTTAAGTGATAGCAACCCGCGTTCATGGGCTAGGGCTGTGAGGACCGTATGGTCTGCCGTGAGGCAACGACGAAATATACAATAACGGTGAGCACCGCGAAGTATTTGAGAATGACTGCAGTTACTTTGTCGAAGCGGAGCGGTAGGAAGTGGTAAAACTCAAAGCATCAAATCCTCATTATGCCATTCGCCCTGTCCTCCTCCGACTCAAAAACGTTATAACGTGTTGACGCCAGCTGCCATTCAATAACACCAGCGGAGAGATCGGCCATGGCATCAGCGTAAGCTTCTAATTGGGGTTTGTCTCTGGCCAGTTTAATCCTGTACTCTGTGAAACGATCCGATGTCTGGTTGAAGAGACTAGCCGCGTAATCTACCGCTTGTTGTAGATTTGAACAGCCAGCGCTGGGGTCTTCCATGAGGATGGTTAGAATGTTGTGAACTGCACCATCGCCCTTGAACTCTTTCTTGTAGGATAGAATGTCCTGAAAATACTAGGGTGAGAATAAGCATCAAACGGTTAAGAGCATTGACATACGTTAGAGATTATGAAGATGTCAATGACTGCGAGTTCGAGGGCTCTCACGATAGCATCATCCAGAAGCTCGGGAGAGGCCACCAAACCATTGATCGCTCGGACATATACCAGGAATATGGGGGCAGCGACGGAATTCCTGCGCGTTGGAATGTACGTGTCGAATGTGAGTTTGACCTTATCCGCCTCTGTTGTCCGCCTATCAACTGCTTCCTGTACGGTCGCTCTCGCGAAGGCGATGTTTGCTTGACGACAATCAGCTTTATAGGCCTCGCTGATGATAGCAGTGGTTCGAGATGCAAGGCTGCGTACGGTCGGACACTGCAAACGAAACGATCCGGATAAGAGAACAGACTAACCTGCTGATCAGCTTGACGAATCTGATGGGAGATTCGAGACCCGCAGATGGGTCGTCAAACGCGGAGATAAACAGCTTCGCGGTTTCCTCTGCCTCTTCAACGGACGCTGTATCGCTGGAATGGGCGTAAATGTCACAACTGACAACGAAGAACAAAGAAAGTGGACCTACTTTGCATGGTCCAAGAAAATGAGGGCAGTCATGTGGGCGACGACGGCGTGTAGGGCCTCGAGGTCTGCCGTAGGATAACAGCAAGAGGCAAATAGCGGGATCTGTCCACTTTTGCACCCCTAGTCGACACGGTGAGCGCGACGATGGTCAGGTAGATGGGTGTTAGCACCTTCCACGACTATCAGATGGCGACTCACTGCACGTTCCACATCTCCGAACAGCGGGAATGAGTCTACCCATCGGTTATGTTCTTCCTCCAGCTTTGCCAACTTGTCATTATTGACGAGGTGGGTTCTTTTCGGACAACGTGCCACCAAGTCTGGTATACGATAGGTTCCTGACATCGGTAGCCAGTCGAACGAGTGGACCAATCGTCCCCTACGCCTCGCCAAGGGAATACATACGAGTTAGCGCGCGTCTATCGGAGTGACCACTTTCGTGTCTGCAGACTTCTTCTGTTCTCGATCGGAGCTAAAGCTCTGATGCAGTCCAAACTCACCTGACCCCACGTGCCAACTAGTAACTATACGTTCTACTCCACCATTACCGTTTGGTAATACATACACCACACCTTACTCTACGGGCCTATGGGCACCACGTCTTAGTAGTAGCCTACTTGTTGCGGTATACAAATATAGAAATTCTCTCTCTCCAAACTCACCTGAGCTTGAACAATACCTCGCGGAACTTCACTGTGACTGCAGCCCACGTTCGTGGGGTGCTGGTGAGGACCGTTGTGGCTCGTCGTGAGGCGAGGATGTGCGAAAGATACCACAACAATTAGTATCACGGGCATCAGGCAAAAAGTTTTGTCATGTGCGCCCATCAAAGCTTACTCCAGTTGGTCTTGGCAAAGATTGAGTCACACCTCCTCGGTAGCATGTGCATGGTCTGTTCAATTGTCGATAGCTACGAACGTCCCATGACGGCCCCACTGGGAATGTCGTCGAAGCACCTTCCTAGCGCAGAACCTCGACCGACCGAAGAAAAGTAGGAAGGTCTCATCCGAAATTTTGGAAGTGGTCCCGGGCTTTGCTTTTCGAAAGATTACCTCTATGACGGTGACTGGATATCTCTCGGGGTTCGCTGGTACATATAGGAAGTGTCTTGGGTTTGGGGCGGCACTGCAGCCTTGCCTCTGAACAAAACAAAGATTCTGCTCGACTCCCGAGGAATGGAGGTAAAACAATTGAGCCCAATCTTCGAGGTGCCAGCGATTTCTGATATCGGGCTCAAGCGACTAATACAAGGGCATGATTCATGCTGATAATAGACTGTTGCCACACGCTTTGGCTGTCCGTCGTTATGCAAGATGATGGAATACCAAGATCCGAGATGATGATTTCATTGCAGGCGTGCGCCGGGGACCAAATCGATTGACAGTGGCAGTCACTCAACTGCCCAGTTCTCCACAGAAAGGTTGCTTCCATGCCAAGACTATTCTGGCCCCACTCGTATCAGTTTTATATCACGGACACCGGAACCTTTTCTCTGGAAACTTCCTTTCTCCGAGCGATCAAACCGAGGAGTCGTCAGCATGACTATTTAATCCGTCGAGGAGCCTTTTGGGGGGTTGTTCCCAATCTCTCACAAGGATGTCCAGCTCTTCATCCGCATATTTTCGATGGCTTTACCAGCAGCAGGTTATAAAAGTACGTGAAGGCAGTCCAAGCTAGTTGTCCGATATGTAGTTGAAACGACGTACCTGCAGTATTTTCGAGGTACTCTATGTTCATGGTTGGTATTAGCGAACTCTATGCTGAACCCAGCTGTCACTTCACCAGTCGCGCCCATTTCGATCTGGGTATCGTATTGCATATCCTCATCTTGAGAGATTAGATGTGTTTACCATTTCCCTAGGTTTTTGATTTCTTCCTTACCCTAGACGACGAAGTAAATCATTCATCCCCCCCTCATCCATGTTCAGGCTTGAACCGTTTATTAGATCCGCCTGTTAACACGCACGAAACGCTGGGGATTGACGCACGTCCTGTACATCCCAACACGATATTTCCCGATCATTGGTTCTGTATGCGCGGCTTACAGTGCGTGCACCTCGCATATGCGTATCGCTAGACCCTGAGCTTCCGATAGACGCGCTGGTGACTACTCGTCCGCAAGAAGCGGTACGTATTAATATCATGGCTTGGGTCAGGACTAATTCTACTGGCTTAGTGTGTAGCTTTGTACAGGACTGCTGAAAGTCAGTGCTGTTCGCTGCGCTACCTCCATTACCAGCATTCCATTTGCGTCATGCTAACTAACGAAGTCTAGTCATACTCTACTTTGGGATGTTAACATCGGAAGGCATGCCGCCCGCTGTTTTACACAGCACAGTCTGCTAAAGAATAGTTCTCTATACCAGGATTACTCCTGATCCGAACGCTGGCACTCTGGCACTCCCAATATGCTGCTCGAAAGCTTCTAATCGGGACGTACGTTGTGAGTCCCATGCCTTCCACATTATTTCCATACCGCAACGGCCGTAATAACAATGTGCAAAGCTGGTAGCGATCGTTATGTTTGTCTGCGCCGTGATTTCCAGTACTCTCAAATTTGAGGGTATTTGTGGTGAAACGGACGCCTCCGTTGCCACTGCGCTGGCTACGAGGCTCAGTCAGGTTACGGTCGGGATGTTCTCGAGTGCAGCTTTCTTCGAACTTGGTGCGTTTCTATACATACCTGTCGTTGTCCATGTGAAGGCCCTTGCTGATGCTAGTCAGTTGTGTTAATCTATACTCTCCTCTATGCATTCGGGTGGCATACAAGAACGGGTCGGATTGCTACCACTAAGCTCGTAGTTGCCTTGGCACATGGAAATATGTTATACGCCCTTTCGCTATTTGGTAGGACAATGGCAATTGTTGGCTAAGGATCGGGCACCTGAAGAAAATCTGTTTCAGTGGCTTCCATCGTCAACATTACATTCTTCGTCTTACCAGTGGGTGGAATTTAGCGTCCTTCTCCAACCAGTACCGCTCACTTGCACAACAGCTCTCGGACGGATGGAATGGTCTTTTTATTACGTGAGTCTTTGCTGAATCACATGCTCAGAAGCACTTGCATCGACGTGCCACTGACCGGCCGAATCGCCAACAGCTTTCAGGGCATTCTTCACGGCGTGATGGCGTCTCGAATCCTTTTCGAGTTGCAAGTCGCACTTTCGGAGGGAATCAACCTTCGAATATTGACCCGTCCAGGGTCTAGGATGGAATTCGCATCGGTGCCTTTGAATGATTCACGCGCAGATGTGCCTTGATTCCCTTGCACGTCTTAGTTGAGATTTGAGGACTGCAAAGTCATCTATGGATTTGGGCCCGCACCATTTGATGGAACGAGATATTTAGTCAAGTATTGCATCCCCCGCTCGGTTGTCATTTTATTGTTCCGCTCATATGCCCCGTTATCTGGGAAGACGGGTTGGCAGAAAAGGCCAGGCGCAATGTATGCGATAGTCGTAGTTCACATAGTTTAACTACTGGACTCGATTCATTGCACAAGTCTGGAACTACATCGTCCAGAAAAAATGCTCTCGTTGCTTCTTGACTGCTCGGAGTACATTTAAGGATGGTTTTATGGTCTATCTGTTTCGAGTTACCTGTGATGTCTCAGAATTCCGTTGCGCTGTCCGCGCTGAGCCTATGATATGCATGCTAGTGGTTGCCTTCAACCAGACCGCCGCAATGCTAGGCTTAGTCATCAGATTACGTAATCAAGGATCGCTCACCGGGACATTCCGAGTTCCTTCTGTAGCAGAAAAGTCGACAGTGACCAGTTCGAGGAGCATGCTAAGAGCATCAAAACAAGCCGCTCTCATTCAGCAGAGCGCCACTGCTCTAGGCAAACGCAGATTTGCAACGGTTGCAGACACGCCCGTCCGTCACTATGGTGGGCTCAAGGACCAAGATCGCATCTTCACCAATGCTTATTGCAGGCATGATCACGGGCTCAAGGGTGCCATGGTATGTTGACGTAGTCATATACAAAATGCCTGCATAACCGTGTATTTTAGGCTCGTGGAGACTGGCACCGTACCAAAGACATCATTCTAAAGGGTGATTCATGGATCATCCAAAGCATCAAGGATTCTGGTCTCCGAGGTCGCGGGGGCGCCGGCTTCCCGAGTGGTCTTAAATGGTCATTTATGAACAAGCCAGGCTGGGAGAAAGACAAGCGGTGCGTTGTTTGAATTCTATGTCCTTGTTCTCTGGTGTTGAACGGACTCTATTGCAGACCCCGTTACCTTGTAGTCAATGCCGACGAGGGTGAACCCGGGACCTGCAAGGACCGTGAAATTCTCAGAGGTGACCCGCACAAACTTGTCGAGGGATGTCTTGTCGCAGGACGCGCAATGAACGCGACGGCTGCTTACATCTACATCCGTGGGGAGTTCGTCCAGGAAGCTGAACACCTTCAGCAAGCTATTACCGAGGCATACCGCGCAGGTTTGATTGGCAAGAACGCTTGCGGTTCCGGTTACTCGTTCGATGTTTACCTTCACCGTGGTGCCGGCGCGTACATTTGCGGCGAAGAGACCGCCTTGATCGAATCTTTGGAGGGAAAGCAAGGCAAACCTCGGTTGAAACCTCCCTTCCCAGCTGATGTTGGTCTATTTGGCTGTCCAACGACCGTCGCCAATGTCGAGACAGTTGCTGTCGCTCCCACTATATGTCGTCGCGGTGCTGCGTGGTTCGCGGGTTTCGGCAGGAAACGTAACGAGGGGACGAAACTCTTTTGCATTAGTGGTCATGTCAATAACCCGTGTGTCGTTGAAGAAGAAATGAGTATTCCTTTGCGAGAGTTGATCGAGCGGCATTGCGGTGGTGTCCGAGGCGGGTGGGACAACTTACTTGGAATAGTCCCTGGTGGCAGTTCTGTACCCGTGTTACCGAAGGATACATGTGCTGAGGTCCTTATGGACTACGACTCGCTAAAGGACGCTCAGTCTGGTCTGGGTACCGGTGCTGTTATTGTCATGGACAAGTCTACTGACATCGTCGCTGCAATTGCACGCTTCTCCTCCGTATGCCTCTTATTCAATGTTATTGTTCCGCTTCTGAATTTGGGCTTTTACCACAGTTCTACAAGCATGAGTCATGTGGCCAGTGCACACCATGCCGTGAAGGTACAACGTGGATGATGAACATGATGAACCGAATGGTAGAAGGACGTGCACACCGACGAGAAATTGACATGCTGTTGGAACTCACGTGCGTTTGCTAATGTCTCATTTGTGCCGTTCTGTTGACGACGCCGATCTAGCAAACAAGTCGAAGGAAGGACGATTTGTGCGCTCGGAGATGCTGCGGCATGGCCCATTCAAGGTCTCATGCGCCACTTCCGCCCCGAGGTCGAGAAACGTATCGATTCTTTCCGTGCAGAGCATGGTGGTGTGCTGTTCGGTGGTCGTCTGAAGAGTGAAGTTGATCCGACACTGGCTACTCCGGATAATCTGGGCGCAAATTTGATAGAGCCTGGTGATAGAGTGTAGACTACAGGTCCATGGCTGCGACGTCCCTTGCAACTATATCCTTCTGAGGTTGGAATATACACCGTACTCGTCTTAATTGGTGGTGTTCTCCCACTAATGGTCATCATGGACTCGGCTAATCCTAGAAAGACTGACAATATCAATGCTAACAATTCGTCAAACCAGGTCACTCAAGTCCTGCGGCCTGAATCCGGCTGTATAGGCAGGCGCTCGTTGACCATGCATTCACTGGAATCTGCTCTTACCCCTCCAACGAGTTTATCTGGTTGGGCAAACAGGTTTCTATCCTGCATCACTGCACGGGTTACAGCAGCATCGAATCCAACTCCTTAATCCCCCGAGAACGCCGGCTTGATTCAAACCGCTTGTCTTGAAAGGCCAACAATCATTAGGGATTCTTCTGCGAAACCTGCCCACATCCGGTCATGTCGTCCTAACGAAATTCGACTCCTGGGCGAAACTCCAATAATGGTACCGGCAACTCACGCATGTCTTTCAAGTTGCTTTACTTAACATAGATGTGACGTATCTTCTGAGTACAGCTCGATACCCGCCTGAGTCGGCGACGTCACCTGTGGGGCTACTCAACGTCGATGTGACGCATCGTTTGAGCACACCTCGATGTCGGCCTGAGTCGGCGACGTCATCCTGTGGGGCGGGCTAGCAGTCCTGGCCTAGTTTCCACCAATATTACACTTAAGTGTGGAACGTCAAAAACGGGGTCGTCCGAGACTAGTAGGAACCGTACGGAGTTGCAACAAGTACTCTGTCACAGAGCACGCTTTGCTTTTAGGAGTGGAATAACTGTAATTGGGAAACACTAAATGCGAAACTCATGCGGTACGTACGTGTCCTACAATATGTACGATGAAATGACGCCCAGTTTTGGATCCACGGGAGATATGCCTGAACTCAGTACGTGTTGGTGTAGCAAATAAGCCGCAACGCCATGATCTAAGAAATTATCCAGGTGTACCCTGGCATCACGACGTGAACCTCCGTCTTCTGGTTGTCCTCCCGATAAGCATAGCCGACTTGCATATGTTGCCTTGCCCAAGTGTCAGCTCTCTGGGGGTCGAGTGGGTAAAACGCAACACCAGCGCTACTCTCGCCTTCGCCCGTGATGCGGACGTAGATCCTAGCCCTTGTCATGTTTACAACAGTTACACCTGATAGTGGCATCATCGTACTTTGGTTTATTAGTACGGGTCCCGTCCTGCTGTGAAAACATACATACTATGTTGTTACTTAAGAATACAATGATGCGCAGAGAAGTTAGTGGGCCAGCGGGTTCAACGCTGTAGAACAGATGAAAAGGACGTTTACAGGGGCTTGTGCGTCGATCGTTCAGGAAGCTCACCAGGAGTGACCAAGGGAGGTGCTTGTATGTAAAAATGTGGGTTCCACTCTGTAGCCCTTAGATCTGTCTTTATCACGCTGGCCAGCTCACCGTGCGGCGTACCATAAATAAGTTCCCTCTACCCCGCTTCATCGTGCAGGTTGGAACGTGTCTGATGGCAGAAGTACGTTTGACAAATACAACCATCATGCTTCCAATACCACACTCCAGGTGCTAAAGTGCCTTGCAAAGATCGACACGAGTCATATATTCCTAACTCACGCATCGGAACGGTGAAAAGGTACCCGCCGGACAGTGCTGCCTTGTGGTAATGAATTACAGTTGGAGGAGTTTCGGAGCAACCACATTAGCATGGATTTTGAAGGCCGATCGGATAACTGTTACCCTATATCGGGCCAAGAACTTTGTTCATAGGGCCATTATTGCCAAGAAGGTTAATAGCTAACACCCTTCATGGTGAGCCCGGAAGATACGTTCTCAGGCCCGCACACCGGCTCCGCTTGGTGCACTACTACTGACGGATGCGTTTCCGCGCACCTTGACCATGAGTAAGACCTAATCAGAAAGGAACACGTTGTATGTATAAGCGAGACTCGGCACGAGGGACGGCGCCTTTGCCAGCCGTCAACCTGTCAATCTCGTCTTATATAGGTTCCTCGGTATTTGGTGCATGCCTGAATGGTGCCGGTGCCAAAACCTATCCAAGATGATCAGGCAACGAACTTTACGTTGAGTTTCATGCGCCAACAGACTTGAATCTCGAAAGCTAAACACGTCAGCACGTGTATTGCTTCACAACCCATTCCAGGAATAATTGATGAATCGACGAACAACCAGAACTTCTTGACAATGTGATACACAGGTTGAAAAGGGTTGCGACCTTTGGTTGGAAGTGTAGTTGTATCGACAAGAACGGAGGAAAATCCGCAATGGGTCCAGTGGCAACCAACCTGTTGAGATATTGATACTTCAATACCAGCATGCTTTGTTTGTGAAGCCAATTGAGGCGGTCTCAACTTTCTGCAGAGAAGTCACTCTCTGGCATCTTATGGATACTGCATAATCTGGCCATCGACAAGACAAGCCGCAAAATCTTCCTATAGCTTTGCCGAGTCAGACATATTCCCCTGATTCCCAACAGTGCATTACGATGCACTCTGCACATGTATCATAGCCTCTGTTCTCAAGCAAAAATAATGTAATAGAAGCACCGTAAAAACAACTTGATTTCTAAACAACAAACGACAAACCCGACCGTGAATGATATCGGCAGAACTAGCTAAAGGTTATCGTGCCATAGAGGGAAATGCGTGGGTATACCGAAGTACATTTTGAGATATGACATGGATACCGGGGAAATGAATGAAAGAAGGAATCCCTTATGGTCCTGTGAGAAGTAGGATGGTCTAGAATGGAGGCGATGCAACATTGACAGCACCCACTGACAATTAGATGTCTTTGTGGCCATCTAAGATGGTGGCACAAGAAGACGGGCGGATCAATATGGTCTTGATCCGCCATTGCCACCGTAGCTGACTCCCCTCATTACCTGTGGAGTGTGACCATTGGGTGCCAAGGCAAGAGTGTTAGCAGGCTCAACTGTGGACATTCCGGCATATGACGTATTTGCGCGCCGGAACTGGGGCGGCGGCGATGGAGCAGTGGAACGCCATCTATTCTCCCATGCACGGAGGGCGCTGACGAATCCGGGATTTGGGTTGATACATGGTCGTCGTCGTTGAACTAGTGCATGGGCCTGATCGTATGTCATCCCGAGGTTATGGATGAGGTAAGCAATGACGATTGCTGGCGAGCGTGAGACACCCTGGTCACAACATGTCACCGGCGTCAGTCATACCAGCACCGATTTCGGTCAAAATGGACTTTAATACCTGCTGACAATGCACTAGTACGTTTCCGCCAGCGTAGAGTGCGCTGGCAATGAATTGGCATGCACCCTCAAGATGAGGACGCAAGTCTGCGGACGGTTTGTCGACGATGTCGATCTTGAGACACCGAAAGCCGTCTCTTTCGGAGATGGGCAGCCAGGGAACATCGAGCACCTGGACAACGTGTGTGATGCGGTGGGTCGCGAGTAGTTCGCGGTCCATCGTGGCAGACATGGAACCAAGGAAGAGTGCGCCGGGCGCGACGGTAGATGGCGCTGGCTTGACGGAAGGAATAGTGGGGCATGTTGGAGTAGGGTAATGGATTGGGAGGATCAGATGCATCGGCGTGCACATCGCCTCCATTACTTCCGGTGCCATGCCCTCGAAGCGTATCATCCTTGCAGCTGGAATGGCAGGAGTGTATGATGCTATCAGTGAGTGATGACAGATCGGATGGGTCAGGGTGAAGGCCCAAAAGCCATCCGACTTTAAATACGACCCACAAAGCGGAGTCGTTATTAGGGGAATGAGTTCGGAGGTCCTCGCAGTGGAATAAGATCAGAAATGTGGAGTACCCCCTTGCCTATTTCGGTGGATACGCCTATGTTTTTCGACACCAGGCATGCCTGGCAGCCAGGCCTGGCCAGCAGACCTATCGAACTTACCTTGCACTAAAATGGATCTTGATAGGTTCCGTTAGTGAGTTCCTTGGGCTGGACCTCCGCGATCATTCCTTCCGGTCACAGTATCTCCCACAAACCGGGCCACGGAAACCATTTTCTTTGGCTGTTGGAGCAGTCCTTCCTCATCGAGTTTGCTTGGTTTCCCCTTGTACGTAGGAGAACTTACACAGGTCCTATTGCAGAACAAAGGGCTGATGGCGAGTGCTGGTAAGCTGTCATACTTCCTCTTCTGGGATTGTCAATTAATACCACTAGGCAGGAGGTTTTTCGCCAAGCTTTGAATTAGACATGGACAGCCAAGTACCGCTATGGCAAGAGGTCGCCGCCAAAGCAAACAGCCAACAACGCTGTGGCCGATCTAACAGTGAATCGGGTGATCGCGGAAGATCATCGTCAGGTGTGAACATCCAAGGCGATGACGCTTCCGGCTATCGTGCGCCCATTACACTGCTACGACGACGTTATGATCATCTATTGCCCTGTACCTGGTACCTCTTTTGACCCGCCAGGAACCCTCACAGGATTAATCTCCCTTCATCAATTTTGACTCTATCCCGTAAATTATCCGCCTGCCGTGGTCTTCGAGTCTTACATCCGACCCAAGGTACAGCACCTCTTAACTACGTAACTATCTAGCCTCTATGGCAATTCGTACATCTCATCTTCTAGTAGACCCTACGTCCATCTTATCGCGTTCCAGCTTCGGTGATGTTCTCCCACAGTGTCAGCCTCCGGTTTGGTATTCGTGTGTTGACAAACGCGACAAGTCGATTACTGGTTTTCGATGACGTATATCAAAGCCCGAGACTCGGGTAGTACAAGAAGATACCTTAAAATACCATCCATCCCACCACTCCTATTTGGAAGTGTTCAAGCGTTGTTCCTCGATATCGACATCTTTGGCCTGCCGAAGAATTTACGTTGATTGTTCCTCGTCCTGCGTTACGGTGGCCCGCAACACACAACGCATCGGACGAAGTCAAACATTCGTTCCTTCCAGGAACTCTGGAGGAACCTTTTGCGACCAACACTTCGGGCCCGTGCTGCCTATCTTGTAGTATGTCTAATGGCAGCGGTCACGTCTTCACATGCGGAAGAATCTCCGCGACCCGACGGCAGCTTCGTACTACTTCTACCGATTCGGGGCCGTGCCGCCATTACGGACATGATATTGACATATGACCATCTTGGCTAATACGATTCTCGCGTTTACCTTTTACCATTTCGTGGACATTAGAATCTGCAGCCGACTGTGCGGCAAGTGGCCCAAATAACCTTTCCCTTTGTCTTCGTACTTGCCTTCCAGGATGAAACGTCACCAACGACGCCTGGTTCGTTCGGGGCATATGGGCGAGCGACGAGCCTGGCCAGGGGGGACCTTATCTTGTCGTGTGTTCGTCCTCGAGACTCCAGTCGTTGATGATTTAATTCCATAGCTAGTGCCTCTGCAAACACGCAGCGTGTCTGAATTTGCGCTTGGATGACGCCACAGACAGCTGTGCCTGCAGGACGCACACGTACCTTCAGGGAGGGTTCCATCAACAGCAACCCACACGGGTATCTTACATTCCATATGCGAACCGGAATCTTCCCACGGTCGAGACACAAAGCCGACAAGCTGGCGCTTTGCCCAAGGGGCATTGTCAACTGATCACACTAAACTCGATTGCTGGGCGATATATACCCATATGCACGGAGTGCAGGCTACACATAGGAACCGCTTGGAGTGTATGGGCGTATCAGTACACCCACCAAGGCACCCTCCACACAATGATAGCCAACCCGCATGCGTTTCAGTACTTCAAGACAGGACTAAGTGTCACCGAACGGTTTTAATTATCACAGTACAGCATCTCATTCCAGTGACATTGGGTAATTATGCGTTCAGAAAAAAGAAACTTGTTCCGAACTTTGTTCAGGGGTCGGTAGTGATGCCATCAAGGCTACTCGGGGATAGCTTGAACCCGTCCGCTCACAAGCTCTGACGAAGTCGCAACCCGATCCGTGTGGATAACCAGTGATAAGTATGGACACATTTGATAGGACCTTGATAGGACCGCTGTACCTGCAGCCTGCTGCGCTTCGCGTTGCTCAGCTTTGGCCCTGTCTGTAACCTAATGGTCATAATGGATCATCTGTGGCCTATCGTCCGACAACGAACAGTAACCCTCTTCGCCATTGCTTTGAACTGGACAGATGGAAATATCAGCGACCTCTTGGGAGTCTTACCACCGTCTGCAAACACCCCACTCATTATCCCCTGAACTGCACCGGAAGCCTAAATGCATTTGCTGAGGCTCTGGCGTGGTAGAAGCCGCTGCGGCCCGTCCGAGTCGGATATGAACGACAACCCCCATAGGAGGTGGAGAGGGAAAGGAAGCCTTCACCTGCACCCTCCACCCACTGGCTCCGTGATTCCAGACTCAGAACATAAACGAATGTACATACACTACTTCCGTTCGGCAGTCCGGTCTCGTAAAAAGCCGCGGCTAGATTAGAAGTCTAGACATGGATAAATGCCTACGCGGATGCCTCGTGGGTAGGCCACGTTCCCGAAGTTCTTTTTCTCACCAGAATGAGAAATGGGACCTTGTGATCAGTGGAGAACGATATGGATAGTGATATACTAGGTGTGCGAAGCCGACGTCTTTAGACCCGGGCATGCCAGACCGAGTGATTAATGATGGCGGAGGTCGGTATATCACGGCTATATGTACCCGACTGAGTGTATCGACATTTAATCGCAGATGCAGCATCAGCGCGAAATCATTGCCAACGACAAGGAAGATTTATGGAATTTGAAGAGTGCCAACGCAGTGGTCCGACAAAAGATACGCTGATAAGGTGGGGAAGGGGCAAGGTTCCCCGCAAACGTCCCGCGCGACAAAACCGCGAGAATTAGGACGAGCTTGTTCGCTTGCAGCACATCCAGAGTTGGGAAGATGAGGGTCGGTTGACATGTCGATCATGATGACTGAGCTATTTCATGTAAGCCGTCATAGAAGACGGAGATGGGCCAAATGACTACCTACGAGTGTGTCACTGCTATTTCGTTTGACAAGAAGAAACATTCTCGTAATCCTGAAGAATGTAATGTGGTTGTGAAATACACAGTGGACCTTGGGATGATCTGCATGGTAACCAGCACTTGAGAACAGGTCCCCTTCTTGGGTTCCTTGCATCAGAATGAGACACCCCAATGATTTGCAACGAGAATGGGGATCGGCAGAGCTGCTGCTGCTTACACCATTGTCTTCAACATCTCCATCACACCCAGGAACTCTTCCGGCGGAGTAGTAAGTCACGTATAGGGTGGCCAAAAGTACTTGGGGATGAGAGATAATGGTTACATTATAAATGTGCTGTGCGACACAGCTATCAGCATTTCCCACCCAGTGCGTCGTTCAAAACGTACCGTTCCGCCAAGCTGGTGGTGGGCGGTGCATTCTTCCCATCATGAACAAGCAGACTCACGTCGCGCTAACTCATGCCCTCTGCCTCAGTGGCTGGTTTACACATGAAAATGCGATGAGCGAAAGCATCTAATTCCTTCGAGGTTGCCAGGTTCACTTCACCCCATGATTTGGGGTTCGATTCGACGAGCGCTGGCTAAAGTCCATAGGGGTTATCCAGGTCACTCCTTCCTTGCGCCCAACGGCACCCGGAGACAGTACGAAGCGAGTGACCTGCGCAGTGCTTTCGTCCGTTTGTCTTGATCACAGTAAGGGTATTGCGACGCACATAGAACGAGACTTCCTGTCGATCAAAAGTGTCAGTTGGTTGCGAGTCCGCTGTGTGCACCCGTCAACCAAGCCCGCCATCGTGTAGCCCCAAGTGCTTGGCAGGCTGTCGAGAATCATATGACGACGTACTCCGTTGTAATTCCACGGATTTCTCCAGCGCCATGTGATATATATATACCCTGAACTTGTGGGTCAGTTGAAGAGCTTCGTACAGTTCCCGAGATAGGCATGCAATTGAATTAGTCTATCCGCAGCACTCAGGAAACACTTCACGGCGTCAACCGCCGCACAGCTGGCAAAATTCAAGTTCTTCCATTCATTTTGGAAAACTTTACCAGAAATACCGCCACCATGAGGCTGATTCGATGGATCATTGCGGTGATAGTGAGAACACCACCGGCATCAGACATGATTCATGAGTGACGCGAGAGCGGAAAGAATAGAGAGAAAAAAACGTCAGATCATGGAGATTGCTAATAACACTAGTCGTGAAGGGTATGGACTCTTGAGGTACGAGAAAAAAGAGTAGTTGTAGCGAGGAGACGGCGTCGATAGCGTGAGCGATGGGCATGCGCCACACTACGCAAGGGATGAAATGAAGACGACACGAATAACCGGAGAGCGAGACAGGAGGCACGGGTGTGTACAAAAGAGCCAACACGACCTATACAATAAGTCTACAGAACCACGCAGCCGTGTCTCTTGTTGCTCTTGGGCCGACTAAGCAGCGCGGCCCTCGTGGCGTACTGGAACACCTCACGCACACCTTCACCCGTCCGCGCCGAGCACTCCAGATAGTGCTTCGCGCCAATCTTGTTTGCCACGGCCATACCCTGTAAAGTGGATCATGCATCTCGTTCACATACAAATGAGGATAAGAATACCTCTTCTGGGGTAACCGGGCGCTGGCCAGTCTTCCTAAGCTCCTCGATCACCCGAGGGTCCCGTCGAAGATCCTTCTTGCACCCAACAAGAATGATAGGCAAACCAGCACAAAAGTGCATGACCTCAGAGATCCACTATTCGTTTGGCATGTTTCGTCAGAAAAGAGCACAAGGGACGAAAGCAGACGACCGAAAAGGAAATCACACCTTTTCCTGCACGTTGTCCAGAGAATCTGGTGAGTCGACCGCAAAACAGATCAAAATGACATGGGAGTCCGGGTAACTGAGAGGTCGGAGACGGTCGTAGTCTTCTTGTCCAGCCGTATCCCATAGCGCCAACTCGACGTGTTTACCATCAACTTCGACGTCCGCCACGTAGTTCTCAAAGACGGTAGGAACGTAAACCTGTGACAACGTTTGTACGCACATGACAAAAATGAAACAAGTGGGAGGCTACCTCAGGGAATGTTCCTTTCGAGAAAACAATCAATAGACAGGTCTAGTAATGGTTGGTGTGGTCGATATCAGTGAACGGCGTCGAGCGACGGTAAAGAGACGAACCTTGCCACAAGCACCATCACCGACGATGACGAGTTTCCTCCTGATCTCAGACATTATTTGAATGTATGCAAGTTAGACAGTGTTCGTGGGGCGGGCGCACTTGTTGGAGGACGGTTGGTGTTGAGCGAGACAAGAAGTCGCACGATGATACCATGTCGGTCTTTGAATCGGTCTTTGAAATTCAAATGCACCGGACCCATCTGCCACCCGGCAACACAGCCACAGGCCTGTGCGTGCGAAGGTTGCTTGGCAGAGACAGGGGCTCACATGAACACTACAACAACGACAAGCCGCCACAGCTGACATATTCCCCATCACCTCCATAGCTTCCCATCCTACACAGCTGTATCTCTTCCACATTCCATGTACCAAAGTCAACCTCAATCGGATCTCGAAAATTGGCTGGTGCAGGGAAAAACGGGCGTGCAGCAGGTGACATGACGAGCGCTCGGTACGAGAATGGTTGCCGGGGGCCCCTGGGCCTTGGCTTGCGGTAAATCGTGTTCAGGACAGTACAATGTAGCTACATGCACGAGTTAGCACTCCGATCGCAAAGGCTCCGAAAAGGTACGATTGTACCTTGAGTGGGCGCCGATCCGAAATGAACCCAGCCTCTCTAAACGTCCTGTTCACCATCTCTGTGCCAAGACAGAAGCATGTTGGACGGCCTTCGGACCTGAACGGCCAGTAAAAACCTACCGCCAATCCTTTCTAGCCGACGGGCGTCTTCGCTGTCTTGTGAGGGCCCCAACCACAGGACATGTGCATTGTCGGGGTCGCCACCGTCAGGCTTCATGATGTTCATCCGATTGAGAGGGACACATAAGCGACTTCCCGACAGCAGTTCCTCGATACGTGGTTTCAGAGAGAACAATAAAGTCAGCGCTTCCTGAAGAGTCTTCAACGTCGTTGGCGCAGAGCCACTGCTAGAACTCCCTAAAGTTCCATCGTCCAGGGTCATGACACCTAGTGTAAGATGCAAACGGCGAGGGGCAATCACGATAGAGCGATCAAGACCAGGCAACGCAGGTGTGCATTGTAATAGTCCGTCCGTAAATGACGAAACAGCCTGTTGCAAATGGGCGTGATGCCCCTGTTTGATGCGATCACCATTCACTCAGTATACCCAAAAATGCCTACTTGCAATTGGAAGACAGAGGACTGGTCCATTTGAGAAGGCTATACAAAAATGACATGACGCGATGGGCGCTTACAGTGAGTTGGCGGAGGCTTTGACGCGTTGTTGTTCCTGCCTTGGTTCTTGGGTCCGTTATTGTAAAAACGACGGCTTCCTCTGGTAGCAAAACCTGTTCCACGTGCCATACTGTGTGTAAAGGTCAATGTGGTTGTCAGTGTCAGTAATAACCCAGTGCATGCCACAAACCCGTGACATTCCTCGATCATCTTACCCCGTTTGGCATTTCTAATGTCGTCTGTCGCAGGTCAAGAGCGCGAAGAACTGTTGGACTGCAACCCTCCTGACTTGACTATAAAGCAAGCACTCATATACACGCATAAAATAAATTTTAAAATGTTTCTATATCAAATTAGTTAATATCAAATTCTAGCTTTTTCACAGTGGTGGTGGGTCATCTCATCTCACCGTATCACACTTGCAAACAACGCACCTGGCTTCGTACCACCACGTCACCCATGATCAAGAGAGTTACTCTTTGATTCTTGAATCTCGGTATTTCTACTGCTGAGCAGTAGAGGTTCATAGTCCATATAGTTTCCTAGACATCCAAAGTTATGTAGTACCACTTCCCGTGATGGCTATGCGATTCAAATTCTGGTGACTAGTTATCGAGAATAACACCCCAACTTCCTCATGATACCTCCACCCTCCGCGACTCCGACCTCGCAGCCTGGAGGCCTCAACACGGGGTACAATCCGTGGTTGTTCCTACGTAAGTTGGACAATTACCGGTACTCTCAAGAATAAGAACGTAGCCGTCAGACTGTCATATTCACTGTTAGAGGTTGTCGCGTTCGATTCTCGTACAATTGGCATGTACGCACGGTATACAGGCAAGCGTCGGTCCAGGCATAACTGACAAAACTAACTCAGTAGGGACTTCACTGGATGAAACGGGGAGCTCACCTGCAATAGGTGAAGGAGCCAACGTCCGAAACACAGGAGCTTACAAAGTCCTCGCCGTCCACGGTACTGGGACAAGCTGCACATTGTGCGCGGGAGTATGTGGCAAAGGCAAGGAGAGCCAATGTCTTCACGAGTTTCATCTTTGCAAGTCGAATGGAAAATGTGAGGATTTGGCTCAGTCCATCATGCTTTATACCTCGAGCTCCGGGCGCAATACCATAACGTGACATCCTTTTTCGACAAGTTGAGCCAAAGATCGCGGGAAGCGTGGAGGCGAGGTGTTGGCTTCGTTTCGAACACGTGGCAATACTGCAACGACGGGCAGGGCAGGAAATCAGACCTGACCTCCTAAATATATATCCCACCACTGGCTTGGCGAGCCAAAGAGGGAGGGAAGCGATGGACGTCGTGAACTGACGACAGATTGACCATCAGGGCTACCAACGAATATGATGTCAATAGGTTTGTGCTGGCATCGACTGCACATCTTTGATCTCACCTTGTTAGTGAGTTCGAGGGGGGAAAGCTGGACTGCAGGCGGCGGCGCGTCTTGTCAATGATCATTGTGGACATTTGGATGAAAGAAATTTCCCAGTTCATGGGATTTGAAGACATGATATGGTATTAACGTGCGACACGTCGGTTGAAATAGAAGACACTTCGCAGGGGGATGAACGTATTCCACTTAGCCATGACGTCCGAGGGCCCAACTGCACTTGCTATCGCCAGCAGTTATGTGACAGGAGCCCTTGCCACCCTGGTAGGAACTGTAGAACTCTGGAACACGCTTGCTTTACCAAGAACATTGAGTCCGAGCCTCGTCTTAGAGGCAAGTTTCGTATTCAGCCTATCAAATTTTCCGTAGTACCCATTACTGGGAGCGGCCGCCTTGTGTCCTGGATGGCCGGCCTGCGGAGTAACAGGAGAACCACCAGCGCGATCTCCGGTCTTAAAATTACTCATGTTAGATTCGGGCTGTATCTGCGGACTTTTCTGCCTTGAATGCAGTCAGGCTTGGATGATTACGTGCCAGGGTGACCATTAGGAGGTTCGGGCTATGTTATTTTCCATTGATTAGGAGAACCGACTTTGGCAAGAAAACCCGAACTTAGCGTGATGTTGCCAACATTACCCCACATAGGTCGGACACCGCTGGTGGCCCTAACATAGTGGATGCCAGCGAAGCGAGTGGCTTCTGGTATCCACTGAGACGTTGAGTCGGGCTCACTTTATGTACAATTGCTACTTGACCAGCGTCCGATCCAACCCGACGGAGATATCGAGTTGGTAATAGTATGTACCACACTCCTGATTTAGGTTTCAGTGCAATAACATCGATCGAGGGTTTCTACCTCCGAGTCGCTGTATACGTCATACTTACGGACTTGCAGCTGATAGGCGACCATTCTTATCATGGCGAATTTTCGGTGCGGATCATGAGATGACAAGAACGAGCCGGTTAATCATCCATGTCAAACGATATCGTATTATGGAGGCCACGAGGGGGAATGAACCTGGTTGAATGTGTCAAGACTCGAGTGGAGCGCGTTTGAAGACCAGTGGTAATGACCGAAGGTCTGAGTTGAACCATGATTGTGCATCTTCAATGCCAAGTAAGGTTGACAGCAGTCAAAACCGTACAATTGTGGACATCTCAGACAGGTACAACTATTCCTCTGGCTTCGTGGGTTTTTTTTTTTAGCAATCCTTCAAAACCTGCTACGAACCTACATCACTTACCTTTGGCAGGCAACATCGTGCAGCTTCCTCCCCTTATATCTGGCACGCCACGTGGGTGGTACTCTTACTATATTGCACATACCTACCACGCAGTATCCATTACTTTCGATTCCAAAGCCTCTATCTCCACCAGACGCGAGTGCGACGCGATTAGTCAAAGCAAATTCGTTGAATATTTTCGGGGGAGGTTGGATGGAAAGGTCGGCTTGGCCTCAAAGGCGCTTTCGACGCTTCAAGGAACCATAGGAGACGCAAACTGTGTCTTCACCCTCCTGGAAGATGGTTACAGGGATCGATTTCTGCAGCTGCGGGATTTACCTACTCGCAGGAGTCATTGTAACAGGTGAGAGGCGGGTTAGACAACGTAGCGAGAAAAAAATGCCCCTACGGCTCTCCTTATAAACTGCTGAGTGAGTATGTATCAGCATCACAGAGTTCTTTTGGAGAAGCAATGCTTGATGCAACGATGGTGGCCACGAAAGTGATTCGCAGTCTCTTGGGGATTCTTCGTACCCTGTGCCATACGTGAAAACTCTGTTCTCGTTGAGTACGACCATGTGTGTCTGCAGCCTTGGCAGGGGGCAAGATACGAGAACAGGCAGGAATCGTGACGCCGAAGGCGCAACTGCTTTGCAGTTGGAGGGATAGCAAACAACAGATGGCCCTCAAAAAGGACTACCAACCGTGGTTCCCCCAAAGCCCTGCTCAGCGCTAATCAATGTGCTCCGGTCAGGATCATGATGTGTTCTCACCGTGCAGCTTACAGAGGGCGACCCGGTGACCCATGATAATGTATGATGCATGACGTTTCAACTTTCCTAATAGCACAAAAGCACACGGAGTGTTGCTTATATAACTTGTGTTGCACTGAATTTATACTCAGCTGTCCTAACCCAATCCCATACTGCAACGTACAGTGGGGTACGAGTGGGAACTTTGACAAACTTGGGCGAATTATGACACCCAAGGAAACCTCCGCAATGCTGACACAAGCTCCTTGGTAACTTGCAACATCTAACCCGAGTCGCCGTCCTTACAATGGCGTCCGAAGTCTGTCAGTAAGTAAAGCCCGCAGTTGTAGGGATCGATCCTTATAACCATGTTCCAGAGGGAAGACGCAGTCTACGTCTCCTATAGCTCCTTTAGGCATCGAAGCCGCCCTTGAAGCGAAAGCCAACCCCTCCATCCAACCTCGCCCGAAAATATTCGATGAATTTGCTTTGACTGATCGCGTTGCACTCGTGTCTGGCGGGAATAGAGGCCTTGGACTCGAAACGGCGATCGCGCTTTGTGAGGCGGGCGCACGAGTTGTGTATTGCTTCGATCTCCCTGAGAAGCCTTCAGAGGTGTTCCTAGCTTCCCAAGATTATGTCCGCAAGCTCGGAAACACTTCGAGGCTCGAGTATTTCAGTGCAGATGTACGCAATCAGCAACTGTTATGGAAGAAAGCGGAGGAAATCGGTGATAAGGAGCAACGATTCGACATTTGTGTCACAGCTGCTGGCATTGTCAAGTCTGACATAGGCTGTTTGGAGTATCCCGCAGAAACGTTCAAGGAGGTACGCCCACCGCTCGACTAAAGCTAGAGCCTCGTCCTTGACAGCGGTTCATTCTTGTTCAAGGTCATCGACGTGAATACAAATGGGGTTTTTTTCACGGCTCAGGCTGCTGGGCGGCAAATGGCACGTTTCGATCGTGGAGGTAGTATCATAATGATTGCTTCTGCAGCGGGTAGTGTCGCTTCCCAGGTATTGCTGATTCCGTCTCGAGCGGACTATCACAAATTACGAGCGTACTTCCAGGGCCACAAAATAATATCATACAGCACCTCCAAGTCGGCTGTTCTGCAGATGGCTCGCAGCATGGCATGTGAACTCGGAAACAAGAAGATTCGCGTGAATTCGTTGTCGCCTGGTTACATACATACTCAGTGCGTATGAACTTCTAGATAGGAATTTTTGATAGCTGAGGAGGTACATAGGATGCTTGGGGCATTTCTCGATGAACGACCTCATCTACTCGATAAATGGTCGCACTGGAACCCGCTTGGACGAATTGGGAGACCTGACGAGCTTCGTGGGATTGTAACGTGGCTCGCCTCTGATGCATCTACTTTCTGCACTGGAAGCAAGTGAGTGAATCTAATAACACTGATCCGCAGCATACTTACATACGCAGTATTGTCGTGGACGGTGGTCATCGCGCGTGGGTAGATATATACTATCCGCGAGGGTGCCGAAATAGGGGAAGCTACACGATGTTCACTGGTGGAGGTGAAGTAGGTGTGTCCGTGGCAGGGTTTGAGATAAGAGCAGAGGAATAGACTGTATGAGATTGACTCGATGTCTACAATTGTAATGCAAGCCGCAGTTCACGATACGGAGTGTGAGGGCCCCGGAGGCACATACAACAGAGAGGTTGCGAGAATGCGACAATTTTGACTGTGGAAGGCTCACTTCGCAAAACGAACGATCGTGGTCACAACCCAGCTCCTCGAACATTACTACTAGACCTTAAACGGCTTCAATTTGATACATTCAACCAGGTTCATCCTCCCTTCTGTGTTTCTACTCGGGTGGATTAGCATGCGCGGAACAAAACCAGGGGTGACATGTGCATTTAAAACATGGATGGTTTTTCTGGGTCGCTCTTGATATCTTGTGATCCGTGAGGACTTTACCGGAGGCGATCCGAGGAGTGTAATAAGCTGGAGTGTTGCTAATAATCCACGCCGAAAACTCGCCGCACGATAAGAATAATTGTTCATCCGCCACAAGTCTGTATGACTTGTTTCACGAGGTAACGAGATAAACAAGAACAGGGGAAGAGACCGATGCCTCTTACCAAAACCTCTGAAAACAGGAGTATTGCACATACTACCAACACGTATGACTTCCGGAATGGGCAACATGTGGAAACAATAGTACGCATGTGCTGGCAGGCGAGTAACATTAGAAATGCCAGATGACATGAGATGGTCGAGGAACCAAACAAGTTATTACAGGATTACACAGACTGTAACTGTATCATGTCAGGTCGAATATTCACCACGTTATAACAGCCAATAAATACTGGTGCAAACTTAACCTGAGTAGCAATGCCTCGCGAGTCGCGACATGGTTAACGCGTTTCCTGCTACGACGGTTCTCATACAGCACAAGTACGAGAACGAATAGGCAGGTGGCATTAGCCCAAAACATGAGAACCAGCAAGATGCCGAACGAGCAACTGCTCCGTGGTTGGAGGACACAAGAGAATCCCAGCACAGGATAAGTAAAGTCGACGATAAGAGAGCTGGGCTTCGCTCGCTCGTATTCGGCTCAAGGATTTGCGATCAGGTCAGGATCATGATATGTACACCTGCAACAGGTCATAATTAATAAAATATTCCTAAGAATATCGTACCTTTGCCGTTGGTCCGTTGTGGTATCCCAGTGGGGATTAGCGAGCCACGTCAAATAGTACCTCCAGACGCAATACCTAGGAACTCGAACCAACCGCCATACTCCCCGTTCAAAGGGAAACGCGTACAACGCAAGTCTAGCGTTGTGGTGATCGGCGCGCACGCACCGTATAAAGGCAAGCGTCAGTCCAGGCATAACTGACCAAAAGGTCGGTGATGACTTGACTTTGCTGGATGAAGTAACGTAGCCCGAACCTCGTCCAGTGTTAACTAGAGGTAAGTTTCATATTCAGTCTATCAGTTACACATAGGCGAGCTGTACTTCCGTAGTCACGTACCCGTTACCTCAAGCGGCCTTCATTAGGTTCGCGAACCGGAAATCGAGCAAGCGCGCGCGTTACCAAGGACATTGTTTTAGATTCTGGGCGACCAGCCTACGGTGAAACAAGGACGAGGGCGATCCCCAGGGCACCTACGATTCCTTAAAGTCCCTCGAATCAGGTTCGGATTGTATTTGCGAACTTTGTTTCTTGGAATGCGGTCAAGCTCGAACGGTAGTTGCATGCTGGGGTAATCGCTAGTGACTTGGCAAGAAAACGTAAACATAGCATATTGACGCCGATGTTGTTCACATACATCGTTGAACGTTGAATGAACGTTGGGTGTCGGGTTCATTTGATATACAATTGCGCCATAACGACTAATGCCTCCAACTTGGGAAGTGACGCTGGCGCCGACGACAACCTTGCTTGAAAGAGCTAAGTGCAAAAGCCATTACAGTAGTTGGTATTCTGCACTCCACATTCCTTGGTAGTACTGCCACATATTTTGCTGCCGAAAAAAATGTTTCTATTACCGATGCTTTCACGAGGAAGAATGCAACCGTCGGACTGTCATATTCACGATTAGACGCTGTCGCGCTCATTTCCTGTACAATTGGCATGCACGCACGTTATAAAAGCAAACGTCGGTCCAGGCATAACTGACCAAAGGCTCAGTAGGAACTCCACCGGATGGAACGGGGTGCTCACATGCAATAAGCAAAAGAGTTGTCCAAAGTGCACCTGCCTACAAGGTCCTCGTCATCCACAGTACTCGGACAAGCTGCACACAGTGCATGCGACTATGTGGTGAAGGCAAAGAGAGTCAGTGCCTTCATCAGTTGCATTTGCGAGTGGAATGGAAAATATGAGGACTTTGCTCATTTCATTATGCTTTACACGTTAAGTTCCGGTACAGAACGTGGCTTCCTTTTCGACAAACTGGGACAAAGATTGCGAGAAGTATAGGGGCGACACGTTGGATTCGTTTCCAATACGTGGGCATTGCAATGACAAGTGGGTCAAAAAAAAAAACTGACCTGACCTACATATGTATATCCTACAACCGGTTTGTTGCACTGAGGAGGGAGGGAACGATGGAAGCTGTGAACTGGCGGCAGATTCAATCAGAGCTATCCACCAATGTGATGTCGATAGGATCGCACTGGCATCGACTTCACATCTTGGTCAGTAGAGTTCTAGTCTCGAGAGAGGGAACCTGGGCCGCAGGTAGCGTCGCGTCTTGTGAATGATCATCGTGAACATTTGGATGAAAGTAGCTGTCCAGTTCATGGGATTCGACACAATCTTGAAGACGTGTTTTATTACTGTGCGAGACGTAGGTTAAAATTTAAAAAAACATTTTGGAACCGGATGACAGTTACAGTTACGTGATAGGAGCCCTTTCCACTCTAGCAGGAGCTGTAGGACAGTTGGAATTACGCTGCAGTACCCATCACTGGGAGCGGCCGCCTCTGGGTTCGCAGGCTGCCGGAGAAATTTGTGTGTTATCAAGGGCGTTGCCTTTAGAATTTGTTGTGTTCTGGACGACCGATCCGCGGAGGACTGAGGAGCAGGATGAATACCAGGGCGATCTCCAGTTTCAAAGTTCCCCATGTCAGGTTGGGGCTGTATTTGTGAACTTCATCTTCCTTGGAAGATTACATGCTGCGGCGACTATTAGGGGGTTCCACGTTGATAGGCTGTGCTATTTTCCACTAGCCAGCAGAACCGCCTTGGCAGGAAAGCCTGAACTTAGCGTGTGATGCTAACATAGATCGAACACGGCTAAGTGGTAGACAGACACCGTGGATGCCAGCGAAGCAAGTGACTTCTGCTATCGGGCCACTGGGACGTTGAGTCGGGTTTACTTTATGTACATTGAATTGCGCTCTCTTATTTGACCAACGTCCAATTCCAATGTGACAGACTCCTGATTTAGGTTTCAGTACGATAAACATTGGTCCATGTTGAACGGGGCCGAGCTCTGTGACGTACGCGCCTCAAACCCTGTATCATGAACGCGCTCTACAGTATAACTGTGGACATCTCCGAGTATGTATTCCTCTATATAGCAATCCCTCAAAGAGTTGCCACAGATCTAGAAAATTTACCTTTGACAGATAGTATTATGCCCATATTTCTGGGACACTCGCGCATGGTAGTACCTTGCTATATT
>JANFAE010000540.1:0-63986 GCA_024613145.1 Pisolithus marmoratus | reverse complement strand
CGGACGGCCTGTTTAGCCTCCTCTAGGCGTTGGTTGAGCTCCTCAGTCTAGCCAGCGTATGTGTCTCCATGCGGCGGGTCTCTTCAGCGATTTTAATGTCATATTCTTGGATGGCTTTATTCAGTCCAGTCATACTGGCGTTCATTTCCTTTTCATCGTTCTGCAAAAGTATATAAGAATACAAAAGAGCGGCAGCGCTTAGAGCTTCTGAGCCTACCTTGAATTGGTTCAAGGAGGTCTTGTTAACTCGTATATTATCTTGTAATTCTTTGGCTTGCTGGTTCAGGTGGTCGATATTGCCAAGGTCAGCAAACTCTCCCTCAAGTCGTTCGACCTCGTCAGAGGCCAGCTTGAATTGGGCCTGTAAACAAGGGTCATATGAGTAGAAGGTATACGAAGGCTCGACACTTACTTCCGCATGTTCGACTTTCTCTTGAATTTTGGCAGACGTTGCTGCGCTTTGGCGACTTCCTGGAACTTGGCCTCCATTTCCTGTGATCAGGTATTTAGGTTACCTTGAAACTTTGCGTGTAGGAAATTGTAAAGCTCACATGCTCTTTTGTGGCCACATGCGCCCAAGCCAACTCTTTCTTAAGTTCGTCGGCTTATGACGTTGCTCGCGTGCTTTCGAAGCTTCCTCAAAGCGCACGGTGGCCTCCTTGAATGTTGCCCTAAGCTCAGGCAGAGCTTGCTTCTTCTGATGTAAGACCTTCCTCGCCTGGTTAACGTGTGCAAGGCACAAGTCGTATTCCTCGCTAAGCTGACTTAGCTGGGTGCCACGGAGGAAGAACTGTGGACGACTGTTAGTTGCCTACGGATGTGGGCGCCGAGAAACGCACCTTGTATTTATCCGATGGATGTGAAGCGCTCAAAAATTGGCGCGCAGCATCTGGATTACCGGTCATGAACATGTCCAAATAATGCAAGGTATTGACAAGCCTTGTGTGAGGACATTCAGTGGATTGTCGACTTGAATGTTCATGTGGTCGCAAATAGCAGCCAGTTCATCTCTCTTGTCTGATATTTTCCTTCCATCCTTACTCTTGATTGACCAGGACGACGCACCCTGCCTGGTGAAGGTTCGCGTAATGACGATGCTTTTACCGTAATCCATGGGCCTGTATGCCTCCTCGCCCTGGTTCTTCAGTGTGATGGTTACTTCTGCTTTGCTATCGTGCGTTGGTCAGAAACCGGTGTGACCTTGCCCACCCAAACGATGCTCACTTTTGACCTTCACGAATGAAAGACTTGAGTCCAGATCCACGACCAGTTGAAATGGTCTTCCCGCCAAGAGCAATGGTGATTGCGGATAACACTGCGCTCTTGCCACCTAAGATAGGTATATGAGAGTGTTTAGTCGATAGGAGTAACGTTGCTTACTGCCGTTATGACCTGTGAAGTGTGTGAGAGTGCCGCACTTGACAAGACGAGATGTGCCGCCATACCGATGATGAAGTTTATCTGTGGTCCAAACGTGAACCTCAAACGAGGGTGGCACATGAAGTTGGTCATTTCAATGCACTCGATGATACCATGTTCCGCAATGCCCTGCGTTCCACAGTGAGTCTAGTTCCCAGATATTACTGCAGCACTCTTACGCCAACGACTTGACTCCTTGCCTCGAGACGCTGCCGGATAGCGTCACCATTCTCCTCCTCGAACCTCTTCTCGAACTCCTCGCCCTCTTCCTCTGCATCACGAATGTCCACCTCTCCCTCGTCGCTGCTGTTACCGTCGTCCTTTATTTTACCGTTGACCCCTGGTTTCTTCTCCGGCGTTCGCTGGACTTGAATGTCGCTGTCCTCTGTTTTGGCACGCTTGGACGCCTGAGAAGATTGTGGGTCCTCGTCATCACTGACAACGACTGCTCTGCGCTTAGCCATGGTTGAACCGACCGAGTTGCTGTGGAACGTCGACGCGCTCAGAGCCACGCGACGCGTCGCACCCATAAAAGTGTCAACAACACCAAATAAACTGCGTCACGTGGATGTTGCCCCGATAACTTGTGTGCTTCGATAACAACACGTTATTTTTACTTGCAAGGTGGTTGAATTTTTTCGGGGAGGGGGTACATACGACTAGCCGAGATTTCATACTTAAAAAAAATATGTTTTTGTGATGGTCGAGTGGAGACGGTTGCAATTTGGATCCGTAGTCGACGGGTTGCGACACAAAAACAAGAAGAATCCTTGTTCGTTTTGATCCCTCAACCACTTTTTTTTTTTCTCGCCCCACTCGCTGCCTCGACACTGCTGCTATTGGGCTGAGAGGCGTCCGCTCCCTTGACATAAGTTATTAGCCTTTTGTGTGTCACGCCCAGACGGTCGTTCCAAGAGGCGGAGAGTCGCTGCAGGACAACGAGCTCATGTACGTTTGTACAGCGACGGACGGTTCTCCTAGCTCACCCGCAGTCCAACATATAGGTACGGCCCACACAATAACGACGCAAATCGTCAATCTGGTTTTGGAGCCGTTGGCTTGGGTTTTCTCAACGGTAGCATAGATGACGATGAAGACGACACCAGTCCGACCCAGAGACACCCGACTGTGCCAGCACCCCGGCAGCCTGCCTCCCTTCCCCTCGCTGCCCCTCGGCCAGGATACCCAGCACCCGTCGCAGCCCTCAAGATGCCCCCTTCCACTTCCCCCGAGTCATCCCGTCCCCCTCAGATGTCCCAAGTCCCTCAGGCTCCGCAGGTCGCCCACAGACAGCCCAACATGGGTGCACCGCGCATGCCTCCCCCGATCTATCAGACTCCTGCATTTCCAAGACCCGTCGTGCCGAGCACCCCCCATCCGTTACAACCACCGATGACTCCCATCACTCCCGTGTTCGTCCGCCCTTCCAAGTCCCCTGCACCGAAAACGGATGTCAAGTTTGCCAGTGACGTGATCCTGCGCGGTAATTCAGAGGACAACCTCTTACCGAAGCGGGGTGAACGTGGCGACCATTTCTGGAGGCGATTCAGCATGGTTGCCAAGGAAGAGAAGAAGCCCAGGTTCGTCGCTCACCCCACCCTGCTCGATATGCTTCCCTTATTTCCTCTTTATAGCTCCTGGTTGGTCAAGACACAAAGCGGCATGAGCCGGATGTCTCGCTGGGTCTGGCTTGTTGCGGTCGTGATCGTACGCGATTTCTATGTGAGAACGCGCTGCAAAACTAACGGCCTCTTCAGTTGGCGGGCATTGCCTTATTCACAGCGTTCGAGATTACTCACAAATCGTCAACTACTCAACCTACGGCCGTCGGAGGCAAGGCCAACGAGACCGCGAGCGCCGCATCCACAACCGCCCCAGCAGCTGTCCAGTCAACGTCCCTTCACGTCTCTCCCACGTACACGGTCGCACGCCGTGCGGTAGAGCCTCAGCCAACTCCCTTGGGTGCTCTTTCTGCTCCTTATCCTCTCTCAGGACCCCGCCTCAGTGGTCTGGCTCAAGTGAAGATTCCACGGCGTACCAAGAAACACCGTCATCGACACCTATCCCATTAAACTCTTAAGCTCTGCATGTTTTTTTTTTGGCGAGTCTTGCTTACACGATACTGACCAGCCAGTCAAACGGCCCAGCAAGCTACATGATACTGGTTGATTGCCTTGTTGATTCGACTCTTGGGATCAATGTTAACAGTGCTCCGTCCTTTCCCTTACATTGCCGCGACGCCAAATGCAGCCCCTATTTATTCTTTATACCATCACTTTCACATTCCAGATGAGATACGCTTTATTTCCGCCTCACGCCAAAGCGCCATGCCCCTGTGGTGGCCTTCGCCCTTACCTTTTTACGCTATCCAGATTCGTACATCCATGTCCTCAGCCCTCTTGGACAGGCAACCTACCTGCAGAGTAGAACGAATCTCTTCTAATTTTCTTTCGCTCTCTCACTGGCATCTCCTTCCGTCCTCTGCGGAGGGTGTTTTGTGGGGACATTCACAGCATTTCGCTTCATTAGTAATGCCCATGCTATGTTTAGCTGCAAGTACTCTGAATACAAAGGAATCAACTGCCGGATTGCTTTCGCTACATTCTACCATACCGCATCAGACTTTGTGTGTTCTCCACAGCAATCTGCCCCTGATTTCATTAGAGCAATACAGTATACCCGTCCATAAAGAGCCCAAATTAGGGGATGTCTCAGGTCGCACATGTCATGCGTCCACGACAGAGATGGAAAACTAACGGATATCATCACAACAAATAAGAAAGCGAAGAAGGAAAGAAAGAAAAAAAAAGGAAGACCTTCATGCGGTGCAACTCCAATTATCCCCGAAGTCTATTGACGTGTCTTCGTCGCGGTGAGCCCTTGACTTCACCCGAGACATGCACGATGTCGACCTCGCCTTCGGAAGAGAGGACCTCCGCCTCCAACTCTTCGCTCTTCCGCTTCCTTGCTTCTTCCTCTTTAACAGCCTTCTCGGCCTTCCACGCTTCCGATAACTGGGTGATGCGAGCGAAGAGGTAATCTCGAAACCTGGGAACTTCTTGGTCTTGCCAAATATTCCTGCGGTCAGAGCTGGGTATAGTTCCTTTGGTCTGTGGATGAGATACATATCAATCATAAATCACAATAGAAAGACGGCACAAGCATACAGTCGTGATCATGCGATAATAATGTTCCGGTTTGTTCATGAAGACTTTAGTTAAATGAAGAAGGTATACCCCACAGTCCCACGTATTGGGTTGAACCGGCACCTATAGCGAAAATAAGGACTTGCGCCAGCTCAGATGAACTGTCTGACCTGAACGTGTTTACCAACAGCCTCGCGTACTTCATCAAAACCCCTCTTATCTTTCGCCTCCTTGCTGAGATAAGTCTTCAAGACCTTGACGACTTGCGTGTGCCTGGACCCAAGCGAATCAAGAGTGAGAATATAAGTCCTGATCACCGTTCAGCACAAGTATTTGGTAAGTCTTCATTAAGAAACACGTACTGGGACGGGCGCTGTGGTGAGTTCGGAGGCATTTCTCTCAGCATATTATCCACTTCAGCCTCTTGTCGCTTGTCGCTCTCGTCCTCACTATCCACAATGACGACAGAATCGTCAGCAGCAACAGACTTTTTCACTTGTTTCTTGGACACTAGCGGCCCGTAGAAACTGGAAGCGGGAATGCCGGATTGTGATTGCAGCAACCGGTCAGACAGACTAGGAGATGGTAATGCCGGTCGTCCAACGGAAGACTCTACAACGTCCACGTCCATGGCAATTTCATGAAGTGGCGAAGATGGGTATACCAATTCGCTAGGTGCACGACCGCTGAACCCAGAGGGCGGCTTCGCTAGTTTAGAGTCAGAGTCGGCTACATTAGCGGGTGCAGCGTCTATAACTTCCATATCAACGTCTTGAGTCTCGCTCGGTGTCGTAGGCCGGGTCGCTGCCTTCGATAATAACCCGCCCTCGTCTTCTTGCATGCTAGATGTTGATGAGCCTTGAGCCTCGGACCGAGATTCAGGGTGTCCTGTCTTCGTGTCAGCCTTTGTCCGCCCCTTCTTGCGATTGCGTGTCAGTCGAGCCTGTGTTGACGACGGCGCTTCCATAGGTGGTTCCAATACGTGACCTGGTTCGTATATAATGGCAAGGTACCAGTGCAAACTAAGGGATGTTTTATGACATGGATAGAGCAGAGAGGCAAGACGACGACTTACTTTTCGTTGATAGGCACGATTATGTATTTCTTCGAGAACAAGTCAACTTTGGAGGTCCACTTCCTCACACTTTGGTATCCTTCTTCGCTACTGTACGAAATGAAGCACGCTATAACATGAAACAGGATGGATTGACATACTTTTTCGTGTTGAGTTTCTTATAGAAAAACGAACTGAAGACGTGTATTTGATCCGCAAGCAACGGATCCTTCTCTCGAAGCTCATTGAGCCAAAGCCTACGGAGCACTGTCAACTTCATGAAGTACTGCAAAGCCAACAAAGATGCTTTACTTGAGCCCGAACTCGATGAGGGTATCATTCAAGTATTCTTCGGGTTCTAAACGCTTCATATCGCTGCGCATGATGTTGAGCGCTCCAGGCCCACCAGGGGGGTACATCAGGATTCTTCGAAAGCATGTGTTCATAAATGCTTGCACGGGCGAGAAGTGTTACCTACAGCTCATCTTGTTCCGCAGTAAATTGAGGAGGTACAGGGGTTGGCGTTGACTTGGTACTCTGAGCCTCAGACTGCCGCGCAGAGCGACGAAGTTCACGATCACTCGATTTAGATTCTGGCGGCTTCCTACATGCCAAATCGTAGAGAAATCCCGAATGTACGGTGAAACACTTACAAACTGCGAGCTGAAATCCTCGTTTTAGCGGAAGACGAACTTGGTGTTGAAGAGCGCCTTGCAAGCGGAGGTACCCGTGTTGTTTCATGCCTTCTACGCTTTTTAATTTGAACCTCCATGTCCGCGAACACTTTCGCTTGGTCCCAAAGACTGCGCGCTCCATTTGGCCTGCGAAGGGTGAGTTCAGAGTATGGATTGCCATGACATTCCCTACCTTATCACGTCGCAAGGGACGACGCTCTTCAGATAACCGGCGAACCTTTGGTACATCGTAAGGCTCCAGCCGGTAAGGTCAGTTGAGAAAACCAAAGTTAGCGCCCCGAGTCGTCGCTGCTCTCCTTCGGTACAAAATCAATCAACATACGGTTCGTTGCCTTTGAAACCAAAAAAAAAACGGCGACAAACCTGCCCGAAATTGATCACGAAACTCCTCCTCCCAGCGCTTCCATGGGTCCCCTTCGATGGTGGTAAACTCAATTACGGGATTCCCTTCGAGAGGACTCTCATTGTCATTGGTAACCTTGATAACTTTTAAGAGTATAATACTTCCGAAGAAAGAAGACCGACATTACCTTGGCCGAGGAAACTTGCCTGTCCAGCTTGATCTTGATCTTGCGAACCGGTCGTCCAAAGGCAAGAACCAATGTCTTATCACCATCGTTGTAAGTGAGCTGGTCGGGCACGTCGCCCTCTCGTCGAAACTCTCGATGACCTAGGTACCAAATTTCGAGAGGAAGACATATCTTTGAATCTCTCTTCTTTCTGGAATCTATTAAGCCTGACGACGACGTCCCAACGCGATCAACAACCTGGAAACCAATAGGTATCCATCCACCTTGAGCACAGGATGATCATGAGGACCACTCTTACCTCGTCCTTGCGCCGCATCTGCTGCACAATCTTGGGGTAACCATTTGATAGAGTCAGCAGGTCCAGGGCGGGTACATCGCCATGAGGACGAGCGGATTTCGAGGCTGCTGACTTCTCAAACGTGCGTAGACGGTGCTGAACAATACCATTAGGGATAGCCGGTGTTCTCATGAAAGAGGTTCTTGGTTGATCAGAATTCCACGACTCGATGTCGTCTTCTGACTCCTCCGAAGCCGACACTGGTTTGCGGAAATCTGTTTCCCGACGTATTCCCTTGTCTCGCGAAACTGCACTTAACTGCCCTGGGTGCGTCTCGAATGCATGTTTTCGCAGTTTGGAAGCCGGGGTCATGAGAATTGGGTCCGGAGATGATCGGTCATTAGTGGTAGCAGCGCCAGCATGTGCCACACGGCGCCCCATATCGTCAGGGTGGCCGTCCAAAATAATTATCTCCCCGTCGTCCGTTCGGGTATGCCTCCCTCGCAAAGCAAGAGGGTTCCCAACCTCCTGAATTTCAGGCTCTGAGTCGTGGGAAGAAGCGTGAGCGGATGAGGGACCTTGTCCGTTGGTCGTTATTCCACCAAAGTAAGGGCTAGTAGTCGGGAGGACACGGCCGGATTCTAGTTTCGGGCGCTTCGACGGACGCGGATCTGTGGGACTTGGATTCCTAGCCGTAGCCAGCAATGTCTGGGATCTAACCGGATTACCCCTCGGTTTATTGAGATTATTGGTAAATTTATACGGGTTCTTGTTCGCGGCAGAAGTGTCCCTGGCAGGACGCTGCAAGTAAGAATATGAGCCAAGTGGATGCCAGAGATGTCTAGTACTAACTCACATAACCTGGCAATTGTATTGGCGTAGGTTTTTCTTTCCAAGGCGTGCTGTATAAGCCAAATGACAAAGATGAAGTGGAGGGTGTGCGAGGGCAATCACTTACACATTGGAGGCATCCCTGTAGTTGGATGGTCCGGTAATGGTCGTGCCATGCATCACAGCCAGCTTGGTTCGTGCACCTGAACCAATATCTGGACCAGTCATAGAGACAACCAATATACACACCGATCAAAGCCTAGGATACGTGTCTGCTCGCGGAAGCCGTTTCGCCTTAAAGTACAGTGGCCAGCCTGTGGATTCAGTCCTGCAGCATGGTATGTATGCTGACTTGCCGAGATGTCGACTTGCCGCACCACGATTAGTCATCACTACATACGAGATACGGTCGTTTACTATCGGAAACAAAGCTTCCGCCCAATTATAATATAGACAACAAGGATAAGTAGAGGTTACGCCATGGAATCCGGCGCTTCCAGCTGCCTTACGAGACGATAAAAGTCTGCCACTAAATACAAACTCCCAGCGAGTACTGTAAGGTGTTCTCCACCCTCATCCTGGCTTTGAGCTGCTTGAAGTTCGGTCCACTCAAGCGCCCGCTGCAGCTGGTTATCTACAGGATCATCGTCGTGTGCAGCCCACACATTGGAATCGCTGACGAGACCTAGCACGGCCGCCCGCAACCTTGAAGGGGCAACAGATTTTACCCACGGCATTCCGTCCGGAGTATGAAATCGCAGTACAGCGACATTTATTGTCACAGGTTCTCTTGTTCGGTTGCGCGGGAGTAACAGTGGGACCAGGGTCTGCTCAGGTGTTTTAGGCGGTGAATGGGAAAGTGCGAGAATATACGTGATATGCAACATCCGTGAGGGTGACTGGATGTACGGAATAATCTGAGATATATAGGAAGCGAGTGCTTCCGAAGAGGCAGGATTGTGGGCTCCATCAACAAGTACGACCAAAGGGTCCCTCGTTGACCCAGGAGTGACGGGACGTGGGATGGTATGGAAGGAAAGTCTTCCGGGCCACGAAGCGCATTCTATTCCTGCACGAACGGTCTCTGTGGTGATTGCACGTAGTAGTTGTGGTGGAAGTGCCGCGCAGCACGAAAAATCCGTTAACAAGGTCGAGATAACGGTCAAAGCCAGTGATAAGTTATGGAGCTGATGCGTTCCGTGGAGCGGGAGCACGGCCCGGATCGGAGAACCGAATGCATCCGATGTGTATTCGACCAGTTGTCCACGCGGTGGGATGAACGGCACTGATGAAAGCGAGATGGATAAATCATCGCTCCCGACAGACTTTACTGGTATGCTCTGCATGAAAGTTCCGCCATGTTGAATGACAACCTCTTCTACAACTGACCCGACCGAAGAATGCTTCTGATGACCCAAAATAATGGGTTTACCTCGCCGTGCGATGGCAGCCTTCTCCCGGGCAATGAGGTCAACCGTTTCACCGAGAAACGCCTGATGGTCCAGATCGACCGCAGTCAAGGCAGAGACCAAGATGTATTGATCCGGTATAATATTGGTTGCATCCAATCGACCACCCATGCCGACCTCTACAACGGCAATGTCAACTGCCGCCCGTTCGAAGACCAACAGCGCAGTCACAGTTAACAGCTCGAAGCTACTGGCGCCGGCGTTGACCTGCTCGTTAGCCTGCTCAACCCGTGATCTACATTCGCAATATAGTTCCGGGGTGACAGGGCGATCATTGATAGTAATGCAGTCGTAAATAGAAACGAGATGAGGGCTGTTATATCTGCCCACTTTGAAGGACGAGGCCCGAAGAATGGACGTAAGCAAGCACGCCACACTCCCCTTTCCATTGGTCCCTGCAACGTGTATGGAGGGTCGCGTATACTGAAACTGAGAGGCTAGATTGCACACGCGTTCTAGGGTAAGATCGATGGACATCTAGTCTTCACCCTGCCTATGGGAAGGGATGTGACTATCGTGGTTCATGTGGATGAAAGGCAGTCGGATGACCACGGAACATGCAACTCAATGGAGGGCGCGTTGTATTTCGCAGGTTAATATAAAACGGTCGACTCCAAGACGCAAGACTTGCTCCAACTCGACTCCCATATTCATTACTGACCTGCATCCTAGGCTGAGCCTAGACTACTTAACATGCCCGTACTCGATGCGGCGGTACAGGTGAGACTCCACGTCCGACTTAGTTTTTACGCTCTGAGTCGAGTTCTCTACAGACGGCCATTGACGAGCTTGCGAGTGGCTCAGTGCAAGCGGTTTCAACCCTCTCGCTTATGGTCCTACGGGACAAATGCTCTTTTGTCCAGTTCAACCGGATAACAGCGGCACTCTACGAGGTTTTCGATTCTGTACATCTGCAGCGTGCAAAGGAAGAGAATGGCAAGGACCATAGTGTTTACCCGACCTTACAGGTCATGACGCTCAGGAGTCTGTCTTGCATTGTCCCGGAAGGAGCCTTAGAAGACGCCCAAGTGGAAGAAACTTGCAGTGTGCTGTTGAATCATTGGCCTTCCATTCGTGAATGGATTATGTATCTCAAGCGCGACTTCGTGGATCGAAGCTGCATCGACGTCACGTTTCGCGTGCGCACGAAACGATCTATAGTCGACTTCATCGGTCTTATCCAGCACACCGATCTACGGTCAATCGTCCCGATAATATCACATTCTCCTGGGGTCCTCGACACGCTACTCTCTCTGTGGCGCCTGGAGGTGGAAGACTGCCATTTCAGCTGTTGCGGCGACAGTAAAGATGAGATGCCCCCAATATACTGCACGCCAGGCATCTTGGACTGCTGGCAGGCTATCTTCGTGAATACCGAAAATTGGAGTTGGGATGATCTTATTGTCCCATTTGATAACGACGGAGCCCTGCTTGCATCTACTGCGCTGGCTCATCTTAGGCACGACATCGCACAGGTCCCCATGGATTACGACCGCGTTATCTGCGATATCCATTTGATGACGACATTCTCTATTAAAGAATCCGTCTGTATGCCCATGCTCAAGCAGGGTTCGCTGCTGACCGTGGTGTCTCTGATCTTCTCTCTCGTCCGTTCTGAACATCCTCCCGAAACGCCGCCTCTTGTAGCAAAGGCATTGTCCTATGCCTGCTGGTATATTCGCTCTTACGTGGAAGTTGGAGATGGGCTGACATGGATTACGCAAGTAATTAAAGCCAGACTCATGGAGGCGCTTCTCCTCATTGAGCCATGGATGGAATTCTTGCCGGACCCGGATGATTGGGAGCCATTGCATCAGCTTTGCGGGGAGATTATCCCCAAATACTCTATACACCGCTCCGTGCTGGAGTTGTTGGCGAAGACTCACAAAGACATTGGGGCTATTGGTTTTCCTGAAAAATTGGAGAAGCATACACCATTGTGGGATTCGTGGACGGATTTCGATGGTGCGGTTCGTTCGCGGCTGTCGCTCCTGACCAAAGACGATACAATCAATTACTCCTGTCAAAACGTGAAGGTAGTCTCATCATATCCTTTATATTTCGGGACACTGACCACGTCACTGTTCAGTGCGGCAGGTCGCAACCCGCTGCCGAGTTCAAGCAGTGCACGGGTTGCCTTCAAGTTTACTACTGCAGCAAGGAATGCCAAAGTTTTGATTGGAAACTCGGGGGACATCGAAACTACTGCAATATCATCCAGAAGCGACGTGCTTGTGGGCCTACATGCTCTATGTGACCTGTCGTCTTTTCTCACTGGAGTTGGTTCCAGATGGTGCCATCACCCACATATCCTCAAAGGACCACCGACTCTTCGATGCCATTATTCTCCGTGACTTTGCCTGGCTTAGGCCAAGAGTCCAAGAGCTGGTAATCGCAAATCCGGGTATTCTAATCGCTATTCATTCCGACTATACGGAATGGCCATCATCCCACACTATCGAACCCGTGAGCGAAGCAACTGAGCCCCCGACTTGCGGTTGCGATATGGTGCTGCACGCCAAATGGTGTGACATGATTGAACTGGCACGCAAGTCAACATCGCCTCGCGTCCTGATCCGTTCTTTTATTCCATGTGGCGTATTTCCCAAAGTTATGCTCCAGGTCAGGCCGATCGAGTCGGTGAGTTTGGAAGATGGGAGGATCAGTTCAGCCGATACTGGCAATACGTTCCAGCACTTGTATGAGTGTTCAAACGTTGGACTGAGCTTCATGGACAGTGCATTCCCGGATGTAAACAAAAAGGAAAGGGAGTTGCTACGCGTAGGAGGAGCTCCGAATACTCCGGCTCTAACGTGCAGTTCACATGCTGCATAAGGGGTCGATGAATTCTTAGTATGGACTGTAGTGGACCTATCATAGGACGTCCAAAATGTTGGTAGCGTACAATGTGATATGACAGATTCCTAATTCTCCTTTCGAAGGACATACATGAAGTAGTGAAATGCTTCCCCAAGTGTTTTGATTTCTAACTTCGTGTTTGGAACATGTTCACCTGTCAAAATCCGTTTTCGGAAGTGGGGTTGGCCGAACGTGATATAAATAAAGGACCCCGTCGTTCGAAGGACACTGGGTGGCAAACAAAAAAAAAAAGAACGCGCCGCGTGTGGCATTGTGTCAGCTCCTTTATATTCCGAGATGAAGCACGAAGGAATCTCTACCGCAGCACTTCTGATACTTCTGCTATGCAATCATTGACAACTTGCTCGGGCGGATTCTGTGTGGGGGTTAGAACAACCAGTGGTACTCGCTGCACGCTACCTACCCAGACATCGGAGGAGGACGTCATCATCGCATCCATAGTGCCTGACGAAAGTTTTCACGAGGTAACCACGGAGCACATGCGGGGAGTATAAAGGTTATACCTTTATCAATTGCGATATCAAAGGAGGAGTCGGGAAACGTCAGCGAACGCACGTCCATTTCGTACCCTGCGTTGATCACGATTGTCATTAGCATAAAAAAAGACATTCGCCAACACCGTTCGAGGAAACATAACCAAAGCTAATGATTGAAAAATCCCCTACACTGCATTTCGGGCCTTGTTTCATTGTTTCGTGCCTGCATCCTCTCAATCGCGACAGCAGAATACTTATGAAGTTGGGATATCCAGAATAGTCAGTCCTTGGATCCAGAAATGAACGCCTCAAGCTTAGAAGAGATACCAACATCCACGTTAACGATGTTCTTGTACCCATCATCCCACATCTGTGCGTAGTACCTTTCGTCAGTCGATCGTCGAAGGACATACCACGGTTTGGCACACACGTACGTCTTCCGAAAACCTGGAATTTCCACATCCCAGCATCAGTATCCTCACTGACTTGTCCGGGATAAGGGTGCGAATATCGTCCGCAAGATCTGCATAGGTTTTAAACCAGTCGAATGTGTCGTCCGGGGCTTCACTGAGGCAACAGTGTCGCCATTACGTTTGTTTGATTTCTGTATTATTCGTGCTTGGTGGCCGTAACACTCACTCCGAATATCTCGAATTCCTACATGGCACGCCACCATACCTGATTACGTTGTGATCGCGGTGGCAAGTGTGAAGTCCTTACCAGTATTCCTTTGTTCCATATTCCCGGTTGTGCTGGGGAAGAGTCATCACAGAGATATGGTGACGGACCAGTTAGGGCACAGTGGAGTTCGTAAGTATGTACTATGTAGACACTGAATCACAATATCATCCTCGGACCGCCGGGCCGTCGGCACTTGAAGCCCTTCCATTGAGCTCGTAAACAATACAGTGAGGAGTGTCTACGGTATATACATATGCACAGTGGCTCAAACTTGTCGCAAACAGGCATGCAGTGCAAGCCCTTCGGAGAGCCCCACCCACCTTACCATTGACTAGCTGGGTAGACGTAATGTGTGTATGTGATTTGTTCGAGTACTCGAGTTGCAACCGATGCAACTCGCTAATGACTGCACGATACCTGCAAGGTCCAGCTTTTAAGGATCCCAGAGTCTGCAAGTAGCTGCAAGGGAATGAGTGAAAGTAGAAATGATGGCGTTCCAGCAGATGCTGCGAGAGGTAGAGATGAAGAGAGGAAAGGAAAGTCTGGCCGATAATAAAAAAACTCGTACAGTATGCAAGAAGTGTCTCTCAAGATGCGCGAGCATGGGAGAATGTAGGTGATAAACAGCACAACACAAGCAACCGAAGAGTCGGGTAGATAGGGCTGTGGGTGAGAGTACGAGAAGGATGCAAGTGAGAGTGGTCAACACGTGTCGACCAGCCTATTCGAAGGGAAGCTGTATCCCCCTTGAGCCCACGTCGTGATATTCGGATTGGAGTACGCTACGAGATGCCTACATCAACGCCGGATTCAGTGGGAGTTGAAAATGGGCGCGCTATAAACTTACGCATTGATATAATCTGCGGTAGGATAGCCCGGAGGATCGCAGCCAATGGCGTTCTTGAGTCCTTCTCGTTGATAGACCCGTACATAGTCAACATACATCGTGGTGGGAAACTGAAGGTGCATGAAGTCCTGTTCCTGGAACGATGCTGCAAGGCCGTCAGATGCACGTAAAATCATATCCAAGAATGAAGTTGACATACGCGCCATGCCCAGATTGAAGACTATGTACTGCACGACAGAGTGTGCGTCAGCAACCAAATCATAACCAATCCACGCTCTCTTCCTACTCACCATCGGTTCCTCTGGGATTAACCGGTTACTGATCTGCACTTTCGTGTCTGGTCCAACCGAATCAGGAGTGACCTTCCATGTCTGGGCACTCTCGCTATACCATGTGATGTAGCCCGAAGCACGATCACTTGGATTTGACCACCACTCGAACCCATAGGTAGCGTAGCCCTGTCCAGCGTAGTTCTGACTATCTATGTACGTCACGGCAGACAACGCTTGTTGATAGGGGCCACCGACGTATGTATTGAGTTGTGTTATGGCAGAGTCGTTGATCGTGGTCGCAGGTGAAGCATTGTTGAACTGGTACTGGTAGTCATACGGTGCCGTCTGGAAACTCTGAGATACCTGACCCCTGGAAGACAGAGACGTCCACCTGGGTTTCAAGGATATCAATTTCAGGCACACCACGGCCAACCGACACACTCGGCCCGGGATGATCACCACCTGGACATGTACACGAGGAAAGACGTTGACCGGGCTGGTAACTCAATGGACCACCGTCGGGTGCCCCAGTGACAGCTGCTGCAGGAGCACCGTTCAGAGTTTGGTTTGGAAGCGTTCCAACGTCGCACGAAGTATAGCTGTAAGGCCAAGTGCCTATATTACAAATGAGTTAAACGTCAAAGAGAATAATACGTCACGTACCTTCTGTTGTCCCACCGTATCCTGCGCGACCCTGGCGAAAGGAAAGTTACAGCCAAGTACGTCCTTCTTGTAGATGACTTACCAGGTTGCCCATCGTCCACGCGCCTATTCATAAAATGAGCAAGTTGAAACTAAAGAACAGTGACAGACTTACCAGGCCACAAACCTGGGGCAAGAGGAGACCCCGGCATGCTCATGCTGACCTCGATATACCCCGTCGTGAAACAAAACTTGTTCCACGACGTGACCATACCTAATCCTCACGCATCAGTCTAGACTTTGGAGAGGGGATCACGGCGGCTACGTACCACTGACGAAATTCAGATTGTTTTTGGGTTCCTCGGTCATCGTGATCACTAGTTTCCCATCTTGAGTGGTGACGGCCTTGAATCATCGATGAGTGAAGAATGGGCTGTACAACAAACGTAATGACGCACTGAAGGGTCATACCACTCCAAGTCACCGGTAGGCCTGACGGAGAACAAACCCTTCACTGCTGCACGCGCGTGATCACCCAGCCCGAGTGACTTACCAGTAATGGAGGTTCTCTGCCTCCCAAAATGGATCATCGCCAGGCCAGAAGGTGCGTCCATCGGTGTTGAATTCATCACTGAATACGAGCTGATACGTGTTACCATCACTACCCGTCCGATACATTGCTGACGATGGGGTATCAGTGTCGATCAAGCTAGGCAGCCCAGGTAGGGAGGGAACCTGTCCCGTCACGTTGATTCCCCCCAAGTTGAAACCAGCAGTCGTCGGACTAGTTGTCGTGAAATAGTGTATTATCGGGTACCCGGCAAATAGCGTTATGAGACCGACGACAAGGACGAACAAAGTGCCGACGTTGGCCCAACCACGTGCAGACCACAAGGTAAAGGAGTTGTCGAGCACTGCATCTTGTGCTGGATCTGGATTGTGCAACGCATCGTCGAGGTCCGGGTCCTTTGTGTCCCAGGCGTAAGGGGGCACCGTCGACGAGTTTCCTGCTACGCTACTGCTGGGCATTTTCTCGCCTCCCGTTGCGGATGACACCTCGGAAGGGGCGGCGCTGAATCGTGAGCCATTGTTAAATGCGCCTTCGCGCACTGAGGATGGATTGTACTATTATTGATTTTTTTTCGGTCAGTGAGAGTGAGGCCCTGGAGAGGAAATACTCTACTGACTGAGTAGGGACCATATCCAGCACCAATCACACCACTTGCGACACCCTGCGCGATGGCACCTCTTCCCGTCTGTATCTGTACGCTACCTCGTGAGGGTGTCCTCCCGGGAGGCCTCGATGCGTTATAGGATGGATGGGAGTTGTGCATGTTCGGTGCCTGAGGGCTCTGAGGAACTGCGTAGTAATCTTGTGGTGGACGACGTTGTTGGGGTTGCATGGGCCTGCCAGTTTACGAGTTGGAAGATTGAGACGGACCGCCTCTGCCACGCACGACGACAACCTTGCGCACAAGAAACTTGGCAGACACAGCCTGTACTCCCTCTTTCTCACGGTCGATATTTACTTGAACACCAACTACATATTCATCCTAACTACGGTACCACTCCCCGAGTTGCCATCGAAGACGAAAAAATTGGCAATGGGGGCTTCGCGGGCAGCAAGCGCTTTTAGAATATCCTGCGCCAACAGCCCCCCTACCACCGCACAGACGGGCGAAAATTCATGCGTGGCAGACCTGCAAACAGATCTGTAATCTGGCATTAGCGTCCCCGCCTCGGGCACCGTTAAATAAAACGCCGCACTCGATCAATTCCGAGGGCATGGTGGGGAGAACTTGCAAGTTCACCTCAGCCTCGGCTAGCATTCCATTGGCGATGGAGAGTAGTTCCGGGGTGGCGTCAACACTGTCAGGGACCTTGCCATCTTTCGTTCTTTGATACTCCCAGAGTGCTATAGAGAACTTAGTTGGAAACAATCTACAGTATGGTGTACGTACCGAGTATAGCGTATACAGCAGCTGGGTTGAGCTCCTTTGTCTGCCTCTTCGTCAGACCCGACCATTGATAACGCAGCGCCATGTGCAGCGGTGAATATATTTGGCTTGCTTTCACACTCCTCGGTACATCACCCTGCACTGAACGATCCCTGCCACGTGTATAGTTGGAGTGGAAACCGCAGTCAGCTCATCACCACCGGAGTGAAGGTTGTTCCAGAAGGAGATTACTTACGGTGCAATGTAATCGTGCTTAAGCAAGTCACAAAATATGTACCCCAATAGACCGAACGTTCCCCCGGCATAGAATGGCTTGCCGAATCGTCGGACATACTTCATTTATTCGGATCTCCAGTGTCATCGATGTTAGCTTCCATGTCTCCAGCGGGACGTTCCATTAAGCAACTCACTCACCAATCCCTCACAATGCCAGTCTGTCACGCACACCAGGTCAACACTCATGACTAATGCATCCAGCGATTCGTGTTCCAAAAGCGTGTGGTGCTTCATCGTCTGTACTGTCACCAAGGGGTTGAGGCTCTCTATCCGCGCTTTGGCGGCTTCGACTTTCTGTGCATACCAGAGGTAGCGAAGGCACCGGCGTTGTTGACAAGTGTAACCACAAGGACGAACGTGAAAAGCAATAGGCTCACCTTCTTTCCGACGTCCTCCTCCCGAAAGAAAAATCCAGCTCCAAGATCCTCTTCCATGACTTCGCCCGAATCAACGAGAACAAGCTTGCCAATTCCAGCGAGGACAATATTCTTGATGGCCTCCGTCGCTGTCCCACGTAGCCGCACGATCAGGATGGTGGCGTTTCGCATCCTAAGGGTAGCATTCCATTCCAGTTAGTATCGAGGAAGGACCAGGACCATGCAAAGGTGTGGGTAGATTCCGAAGGGCATAACAAGTAGACGTAGAGTAGAAGCTTACCGTTGTTGCGCCTCAAGTCCCCATAAACGTATCTGTCGATCATACACTGCAGCCTCATCTACAATGCTTAGTAGGCAGCAAACGCTTTGGTGAAGAAGATGGCATGCCTTCGGTGATCTGCACGGGGTCTCCTTTGACCCCGCCCTCGGATACTGTGTCAGAAACCGACATCGTTATTTGTAGTGAAACGGCCCGTAAAATGTGCCAATAAAATCGTTCCGACAGGCTGTCTTCGAAAGAATGGGCAGGCGCGTGCGCGATAGTGGCAGTGCTGGGCAAGAGTCAACGGAGTACGAAGAAGCTACTACTTGTACAAAGCGCAAGCTTCACCTTCTGGTTGCCCCTCAATTCCTCCCCGGGTCAAGGCCAGTCTCTCCTGACCCCTGGATCAGACCTAGTATTTATATCCCACCGACTTCCGGAAATGGGTCATGTCGTTACTATCACTGGACGCTTGATGCTAAAAATTCACAACAACTCAACATTTACTGTAGGTTTTATATCTCATGTGTAGATAGATTGAGGTCTCTCAGCTACATCCCTCTCTCAAGTTTTACAGTAATTGGTGAAGAATCGTGTGCAGCCGGTCAAAAATGACACGTTCATGGGCCGAGCACGTCTTATAGTTATCAACAAGCTCAGATTTACAACCCAATGCTGAGGCCTTGAGGCACCAGCAAGTTACGTGCTGGGATATGGCTGTCAACACGCAAAGGCACCAAAAGTTTAAAGTTCCGCAGGAGCAATTGCCTCCGGCCCAGATGTCATATCAGATTCATCCAACTTGATACCCAACTGATATCGATGCAGACACCAGTGCTAAATGAACGAGTACTGACTGTGGGCATATTTCTTTCATTCGTTATCCATGCCCCAGGGAACTGCTTCAGCATGAATCAAGACCTAAATTGCACATTACCGCCGGGCAGTACTCGGTATTGGGGCCGCGGCCTAAAGCGTGGCAGGGTCGGGTTATCCTCATAATAACATATGGTTTTTCAGAACTTTAGGGCCCTTTCCCTTTGATCGACCTTACGCTCTTTTCTTGCTCTCGTGGATCCTTTCAACAAGAACACCCCCATACCGATTGTCGTCCGGTACTTTCCGAGACTATTGAAACGCATGACGGCAAATCTGGCACAGGTCCTGTAAGTTACGAAATTGGTCGCAGCTGGTTCATGACAGTGATGCTCTCCCATAGGGAGGGGCCATTCCTCATCGGGCTTGCTATGAACATTTTCCTGTACGGTCTCGTCACCATGCAGGTGTACTTGTATTTCACAACTTTCACGAAGTACGTGTTAGTCATGGATATGCCTACGGCGACTACTGAAACTACTGTGTGCAGACTCAGAGATGGATTTCGGCTGAAGTCACTGTTGGTCTCGTTTATTTCTTTCATGCTATGCCTCATAAAACTCAGCATAGTGGCATTGTACTTGATGGAGACATTTAACTGTGCCATTAGCATTTACTACGTGTACGATACTCTCGTGGTCCACTTTGGTGTGTCTTCTTGTTCAGCGTTCGCGCGTTGCGCTGAAGTAGATGACATGTTCGGAACGTAGACGATGAGGCGAACATTCTCCGTGGTAGCTGGAGTCAGTCTATGAATTTCAATGAATCCGGGCTATCTAACACTCCTGGGCAGTTTTCGCAGCTGGTACGAATTTGTTTCCCATATTCCTACATCCCCAGCTCAACAAGGGCTTTTGCAACTGGAGGTACTGCCTCGACGGTGCGCTCTCATTCTCTGTACGTCCGTCTCTCACCTAACAACTTGCTGCAGGGGCTCGTCAGCGCGGGAGTACAACATTTCTTCGTGTGGCGAGTGTATATGTTGACCAAGAATGTGTTCATCGTTGCGGCTGTCGTTCTGTATAGCCTAGTCAGCTTGGCTGGCTCACTTACTACCACTATCAATCTTGCCATCGACCCCAGTACTTTTCAGGTCGCAGGCCTACGAGTCGAGGTTGCGATATGGTTGGCTGGGGCAGTCCTCGCCGATACGACCATTGCCGCTTCGCTCATATGGCATCTGGTGGATATTTATGATTTCTCGTCACGTTTCCATTTTTTTTCAAAATCGCATGCTTAGCGAAGACACAAAACATCGTACCCTGCACTGAACAGCGTTGTCAGTCAGATCATCAGGAGTTAGTCTTGCAATACTAGTATTACAAACTCAGATTTGCTAACCGTACGCTCAATCCAGTGACTGTACAGACTGGTGTCCTGACGACCGTAGCTGCTATCATAGAGATGGTGTGTTATCTGACCGGCGTAAGTCAAGCCATCTGTCAATCCACTCTACGAGCGGTACGCTCACCTCAATTTGCTCTATAGAATATCAGCGTGTAAGCATTTTTTTATTGCCCCCAACACGCTACAATGCTACGACGGGACCTCTCACGCGACGCTACCCAGCTATGTGGCTTTCTGCTTGATACTGTCAAAGCTGTACACAAACTGCATGTTATCCACTTTGAACGCTCGCAGAAAATTTGAAGTATCATCGCTGGACGAAGTAAGCCATGGTAAGAGCACTCGTCCCGGGGTGAGTACTTTCAACCACTAGGGCCACTTCCTCGCGATGTTTTATGTCTCATGATTAGGTTGTTGTATTCCAATCGCAGGGGACCCAACCGGAGGTGCGTGGGTTATACACTACTGGTCCATTATCCAGGTAGAAGAGGATGCGTCTTTTATAGGTATTCATGCATGTCGAATCGTACCAGATGATCGATATGGACGACAAGCCGCCACAGGGTATGAAGGATCTGTAAAGATGGATGAAACAGTGAGGAGGTCAACGCGAGTGCTAGCAAAGGATTGAGAACTGTCCTTTATTATACTGTATCGTGGGGTTGTAGGTAACGGAGCACGCATACTAACTTACAGTAAATGTGACAATTGCTCTACCCCCACACCCATGGCCGAGAACACTTGCGTTGTCCCGCATTGTTGCGCTCACTATTTCTTCGATGTTAGATACAGAGATGGTCTGCCGCAGACAACGGCGAAGATGGTAATATTGGGAGGATAGGAGAATACATCCTCGTGCCCCTCCCCAACCCATGCCTGAACTTGATGGGACGTGTCGATATCTAAGTGCCTCAACAAAAGATTTCTGAAAATAAGAGATAATAAGTAAAGCATGCTACCCCGAGCGAGAATGAATCTAATGGAAGGATAGAATTGCACCAAACATTCAGGACGACAAAGAGGAAGGACAACTCACGCAGTCTCAGTATTCCCAGAACACAAGGCCCTGTGGAGGGCCGTCCAGTGATTCGCCCCGTCAAACTTGGTTGACATTGAAATTGGGATGCGAAAGCAGCGTGCGTGCATACTCGGTACTGTTGAAGAACACACAGGGATGAAGGACAATGCAACCCAAATCCAGTGCCGAAGGGATCCACTTACGGGACCACAATTTCCTTGGAGATTATTTTGCGGGGACCCACTTACCCCGAAGGGCCAGCACGGCCTCGTTGTTGAAACGCCTTTGGGTTGCATAGACGGAAGTATAGCCTCGTAGTCTTGATATCGTCCTATACTAGCCCTAAGGACCGTAATGGACCGTAATGGACATACGTGTTGGCAACCAGCACTTGCCGAGCACTGAAAACGATTCAAAGACTGTAGAAAGCGGATGCTGTAATTCAGCCATCTTGCAGATCGGCGGCTATAGTAAGTACGGCTTATATTAACATGGACAATCAGATGACTAATAAAGTTGTGGGCTACTACTCGTGGCTGTGCGTTTTTATGGTCTGTGGCATCGTACAGTCAGTCTGAGTATTATAGTACGCTCCGCTGAGCTCGTCTCTAGATTCGAACAACATTCCTCGACACCCAGTGATTAATTGACTAAGCTCTCTTAGTAACGCTCTTGGCATTCGAGGAGTTTCCAGGCATGTCTTGCAAGTTGCTAAGGAACAAAGTGTACGTATGGGGTGTCGCTGGAAGTGTCAACGAGCTTAAAATACGACAGGGTGGTCTTTATCCACTGACAGTGGACACCCAACTGTCAACTATTTTTGACATGTGATAAAGTTATTTTCTCTTTTATTGACCTTTTGCGTTGTTATTGCTCATACTGGTCATTATAACAAGAATTCCCCCACACCGATTGTCGTCCTGCACTAACTGAGACATCGAAACACATGGCGGCGAATCCAATACAAAGCTTGTGAGTTAGTTACAACTAATTGGCCACTGGTCCGTGACTTCTATGTTTCTTCCTGTAGCCAGACGGCGTACCTCATCGGGCTGGCTATGAATATATTCCTATACGGTCTCGTGACCATGCAGGTGTACTTATATTTCACAACCTTTAAGACGTGCGCGTCAGTCCATGGTCTGCCTAGAGCGGCTACTAAAACTACTGTTCGCAGAGATGAATCCTGGGTGAAGGCATTGTCGGTCTCATTTCTTTCTTCTATCCTATGCGTTCACCCTGTCAAAACCCAGCATAGTGGTATTGTACATGGTGGAGACGTTCAGCTGTGTCGGTCACCACTTATTACATCTATGATACCCTTGTCGCTCACTTTGGTGCGTCTTCTTGTTCAGCGTGCGATGAGCTGAGGTAGATGGCATGGTCGGAGCGTAGGCGATGAACCTAACCTTCTGCGTGACAATTGGGGTCAGTCCATGGATTTTAATAGGCACTAGGCTATCTAACATCCCTGGGCAGTATTCGCAGTTGGTACGAACTCATTCCTGATATTTCTACGCCCACAGCTCAACGAGGACTTTTGCAACTACAGGTTGCGTCATGACGGTGCACCCTTATTTTCAGTACAACCATCTCCGGCTAACAACTCCCTGCAGGGCCTCGTCAGTGCGGCGGTACAACATTTCTTCGCGTGGCGGGCACATGTGTTGACCAAGAGTGTGTCCATTGTTGGGGCTATCATTCTGTGTAGCCTAGCCAGCTTTGCGGGCTCGCTTGCCACTACCGTCAATTTGATCGTTCACCCCGTGACTTTGGGCCTACAAGTTGAGGTTACGGTGTGGCTGGCTGGGGCAGTCCTCTCCGATACGATCATTGCTGCTTCACTTGTATGGCATCTGGTGAATACTTGTGATGTTCGCCACGTTTCCTTTTTTTTCAAAGTTGCATGCTTAGGGAAGACACAAAACACTGTACCCTGCACTGAACAGCGTTGTTAATCAGATTCTCAGGAGTGAGTCTCGCAATATTAGCGTTATCGACTCAGATTTGCTGACCGTATGCCCAATCCAGTGACTGTACAAACTGGTGTCCTGACGACCGTAGCTGCTATTATACAGTTGACGTGCTACCTGACCAACGTAAGTCACACCCTTGCCAATCCCCTCATGAGTACTGCGCTCACCTCGATTTGGTCTATAGAGTATCAGCGCGTAAGTCAATTTTTATTTTCCCTCAACACGCTGCAATGCTATCTCACGCGACGCCACCCAGCTATGCGGTATTCAACCTGATACTGTCAAAGCTATACACAAACTGCATGTTATCTACCCTAAACGCTCGTAGGGCACGAAGATTTGAAGGATCGTCCCTGGACGATGTAAGCCATGGCAGGAGCACTCATCCTGGGGTGAGCACTTTCAACCAGTAGAGCCGCTCAGTTGCGATGTCTTATGTCCCATAATCAGGTGGTTGTGTTCCCATCACAGAGGGCTCAGCCGGAGGTGCGTGGATTGTGCTCTATTGGTCCATTGTCCAGACAGAAGCCGGTGCATTTTTATAGGTGTTCATGCAAGTCGAATCGCACCACATGACCGACATGGATGATAAAATGTCTCGGGGTATGCGAGACAAGTTCTAAATAAGGATGGACTGCTGAGGAGGCAGGAACGCCAGCAAAGGGTGAGAGTTGTGCATTATTCGTACCGTATTGAGGGGTTGTAAATCAATGGAACACGGGTACCAATTTACAGTAAACGTGATAACTCGATACACTACCTCCGCGCATATGGCTGAGAGCACTTCGCTTCGTCCTGCATTCGTCGTGCACGCTGGTGTTGTGCAAAGGAGATGTAGAGTGCTTGTCTGCCGCGTGAAAACATGACCATGATCCATCTTTACGCACATACAGTCTGAGATAATTACACTCCACGTAAGGTGCAAGGCTGGGACACACCCAACTTCCTGAAAGCTTTTCCATTCCACCTAGACTGGGGTAGTGCTTCGGGGCGGACGGCCAGATGAGTGCCCTACGGTCCACGTCGCCTTGTACTGTAGTCCATCCCTCTGACTCCATTGACTCCACACTGTCACCCTAGTTATGTCAGTGATCCAGTAACAGACTAGCGCAGTGGAATAAATGCACTAGCATACGAATTCACCTTCCCCTTTCCGAGACCTGCACACTGCTGAATATGCCAATCTAATGCAATGATAGCTTTGTTGTGGGGAAGAATCATCATACCCTTTTTCGGCACGTGATCAAGTCGGTGTGCGCGTCTCGGTGCCGCTAAAGGGGTGACTGTCAGCGCTTGACGTGTGACAGGTTGTGTTTACCACCGCATGTCAGAACAACCCCTTTTTAAGTTGTCAAATACTTAAACCCGCCCATCTCTGAAGTTGTCCGTAAATCTTACGGGAAGGCATCCAGTATGTATGTACGAAGACACAGGTCTAGGGCCTGGTCACTGATGGGCTCAGGGCCGAGATATTAATGTCATCAGACCTATCAACAGCCTCACCTTTACGATCCAGGGTCAACCGATGTTGGGGCACCACTTACGTACCAGCATAGTATGATTTCAACACGCAGAGGCACCAAAAGTTCTGCGGGGGCCACTGCCTCCGATGAAGATGTCATATCAGATCCATCCAATCAGCCAGCTGATGACAGTTACAGACAGTCGTAAACACCAGTGATAAATGAATGAGTACTGACTGTGGGCATGTCTCTTTTTTTCGTTCTTATTCGTCACTCATACCCCCAGGATTTTCTCCGACAAGAAGCTAAATCGCAGGTTACCGCCGGGTAGTGGTAGCTACTTTAACCCCGTGTTAAAATGTAAAGTTGATGCTCCCCAATTTATCTTCAGGATTCGAATAATATTCCCCAACGGCCAGTGATTTTCCGAGCCTGTCTGGTAAAGTTTCGTCGCATTCAGGAGCGTCCAGAAGGAGAGAAATATATGTACGCGGATAAGTTGTGAGCAGTGCAATGAGTCAATACACTTGAATTGCTGACAGGGTTGGTTTATCAGGTGGACTTTTAGAACTTCGACTCTGTTCCACATCTGACAAGGTTCCTTTGTCTTCGATTGACCTTTTACTCTTTTATTGCTCTCGCTGATCGCGTTGACAAGAATTCCCTCTACCGATACTTTCTGAGATATTGAAATGCATGGCGGCAACTCTAGCAGAGGTCGTGTAAGTTACGACAATTGGCCGCTGGTTCGTGACCTTGATGCTTCTGCCCGTAGCGAAGGGCCGTTCCTCATCGGGCTGGCTATGAACATTTTCCTGCTACGGTCTCGTCAGCATGCAGGTGTACTCGTATTTCACAACTGTTGCGAAGTGCGTGTCAGCGCAGGATATGCCTAGAGCGATTACTGAAACCACTGTGCGTAGAGATGGGTTTTGGCTGAAGACATTGTTGGTCCCAGTTTATTTCTCCCATGGTGTGGGTATAACCTCACAAAACTCAGCGTAGCGATTTTGTACTTGGTGGATACGTTCAACTGTGCCATTAGCATTTATTACATGTATGATGCCCTTGTGGTTCACTTTGGTGCGTCTTCGTGTTCAGTGCTCGCGCGCTGTGCTGAAGTAGATAACATCTTCGGAACGTAGGCGACGAGACGAACATTCTACGTGGTAGCTGGGGTCAGTCTATGGATCTTAATGAAAGCTGGGCTATCTAATACTCCTGGGCAGTATTCGCAGCTGGTACGAATTTGTTTCTGATATTCCTACACCCCCACCCTCAAAGAGGACTTTCGCAACTACAGGTACTGCCTCGACGGTACGCTCTCATTCTCCGTATACCCGTCTCTTGATCATTTAGCAACTCGTTGCAGGGCCTCATCAGCGCGGGAGTACAACAATTCTTCGTGTGGCGAGTGTATATGTTGACCAAGAATATGTTCATTGTTGCGGCCGTCGTTCTGTATAGCCTAGCCAGCCTGGCCGGCTCACTTGCCACCACCATCACCATTTCCATCGACCCCAGTGCTTTTCAGGTTTCAGGCTTACAAGCTGACGTTGCGATATGGTTGGCTAGCGCAGTCGTCGCCGATACGATCATTGCTGCTTCGCTTGTACTGGCATCTGGTGGGTATTCATGATTCCTCATCGCATTTCCATTTTTTCGAAGTCGCATGCTTAGGGAAGACACAAAACATCGTATCCTGCACTGAGCAGCGTTATCAATCGGATCATCAGGAGTTAGTCCTGCAATCCTAGAATTACAGACTCATTTGCTCACCGTGTGGCTAATCCAGTGACTGTACAGACTGGTGTCCTGACGACCGTAGCTGCTATCATAGAGATGGTGTGTTACCTGACCGGCGTAAGTCACGCCATCTGTCAGTCCACTCTACGAGCAGTACGCTCACCTGAATTTTGGCCTATAGAATGTCGGCGTGTAAGCAATTTTTTATTGCCCCCAACACGCTACAATGCTACGATGGGACCGCTCATGTGAGGCTACCCAGCTATATGATATCTTGCTCGATACTGTCAAAGCCTACACACAAACCGCATGTTACCAACTTTGAACGCTCGTAGAAAATTCGAAGAATCATCGGTGGAGGAAGTAAGCCGCAGCAAAAGCGGGGTGGGTCTTTTCAGCCACTAGAGCCACTTGCGATGTCTTATGTCTCATAATTAGGTGGTTGTGTTCCATTCGCAGAGGACCGAGCCGGAGGTGCGTAGATTGTGCTTCATTGGTTCGTTATCCAGATAGAAAGGGATGCATGCATACTTTATAGGTATTAATCCAAATTGAACCGCACCAGATGATCGATATGGACGTCAAGCCATCAGAGGTCTAAGCGGTGAAGTCAGCACGAGTGGTGGCAAAGATTGAGAAGATAATGGACTTTACAGTAAACGTGACAATTCCTCTACCTCCACATCCACGGCTGAGGGCACTTCGCGTCATCCCGCATTGTTGTGCGCACCGTTTCTTTGGTGTTAGATGGCAGATTCCTTGTCTGCCGCAAACAATGGTGGAGATGGCAATAAGGGAAGGATACACAGCAATGTTAAAACACTCCGAGCCTGGACTACGAGGAAGTATAGACAGACTAGACTTCACGCAGCTTTCCTGATGTAACTGAGCGTACAGACCAGATTCTATCTTCGGTTAACACTGTCCCAACTGTCCCATTCCAGGAGTAGAAATGCCCATGCAGCGCAGCCGGCAGAGAATGGACCTTTTGTGAAGCGAAAACAAACACCAAGTACTATGATCCTCTTGGGTCTGTGCTGGAGTCCAATCGAACTTTCGGTGCCGACAAGACATGCAACACGCGTGGCACGGATGAAGTCCATTACCCAGAACCACTTGTGAAACTACGGATACATAGATAAACAGATTAGTAAATCTCGAGGAAGGTCCTTGGTTACTCCATCGTCGACATGAGGATGGAAAGGGAATATAAGGAAGACAACCATGTAACAGCGAGAAACCCAAATTAAGATAGAAACAATAACATAGGGAACCAATGTCGTGTCTGAACTTGAAGTTATTAAATGTAATACTGACCGTAAGGAATGGGGTTGAGCCAAGTGGATAGGTAGTAGAGAACTATCCAGTCATCTGGCGCTCTCTCCACTTGGAACATCTTCGAGCCTGTACATATTGTATCAACGAAAGGCTCGGTGGTCGCAGGCTCGCAGATAAGACTTACATGTAGTTCTTCTCAATCTCCGACATGATTGATAGGAAATCCACTTCCACGTAGAAATTGGCAGGGGAAACTAAAGAGACAATGCAGACTCACATAAGTATGCGTGAGCACGTTCTGCAGGTACAGAAGCTGAATCCGCCTTCTCAACTGCATCCAGCAGTGTCGATGCTACAAACCGCACTTTATGAACCTGCACGTTTCCAATATATGAGACATGATAGCAGTGATGAATGCAAGGCTTAGGACTAACCAATGAAGGACCGTTAGTTGCAATAGACTGAATGGGTATACTAAGTGCAGAGGAGAACTCGTCAGGGACGGGGGTTACATATCACAAGAACAGACCCACCTGCGAAGGATCTCAAGTAAATCGCTCACAACAGCTTCCTTGTCCTCCATCACCTGACGTTCATTAATCCTCCCGTGCATCATGATAATGAGCTCGTCCCGGTACTGTTCGATCACGAATCGGACAAGTTGCTGTGACGGCCGGTCAGTTAGCGTCAATCGTTACAAAAGCCCTGCAAGGGTGACACTCACTTGTGTCACGTAAAGGTTTGCTTGCTGTACCAGGAAAGCGTTAAGCGCGTTTGCGCGAGATGCTTTAGGATTGTCAAAGAAATCTTTGACCTCGCCCAATGTCACCTGTCTAAATCCAGTCCCATGCTGATACTCCCCGACACCCGGTGTACCAATACTATTCCTTCCTCCTACCATGCCTCCAGTAGGAACGTAACCAGTTGGCATCCGCGTCTTCAGCCGTAGTGGTTCAGGAACCTGTGAAAGGGTCTCGAGTATTTTTGTGTGCAGCAATTGCACCTGCTCGAGACGAATTGTAGCGAAGTGACCGCGTGGAGGCGAATGCTTGTCGACACGTGCTCGAACAAGGACATCCCCAAGCAACGCAAAAATCCGGGATATATAGTTTAGCCCAGAGATAATAGAGGTTTTGCCTCGAGGTTGAGGGAGGTATGCATTACTTGTAATGCTACAGCACACGCACGCGGAGACAACTTTTTGTAAATCGTCTGGGGAGATACGTAATGCCATACGTACTATTCGTCATCGATCTCCCTTGGGAAGTTCACCGTGCAGTCTTCGTCACGGAAGCATACTGGTCGTCCGAGAAGGATCGCCATAGATTTGTCAGCTGATGATAAAGAAATGCCAGATAATGGTCGTGATAAGATGCTAATCACCGACAGCACGCGTGAGATAAGTGCACATGACACGTACCGCCAAATAGCAACCAGAATGCCCTTCGTCGAACTTCCGATTCAATCGGGTTGAGTCCTTCATACGATGCTTCTTCGTGCATGCGGAGCGTAACAGCGATGTGCGCCGCCTCGCCGTAGGTTGCATGCTGCGTTGCGTCGCTCCCTGAACAGAATTGGTAACAGCAATCGCTTCCCAAACGTCACTACCAGTTCCTTTAGAATTACTAGAAGGAACGACTCACAAGTACCGAATTACAACATGCGTTGTCGACGGAGGGTCATACGACGCAATTGTGATATGTCTACTTGCCTCGAAACATGTCCTTGCAAGCTTCTTCACTGTCGATCTCTCCATCGGCACATAGCATCTGGACACCTGAACGAGGGTGGATGCGACAGTCGACATAACAAGGGCAAAGAAGAGCGGGTCACGTTCTTCGCGATGGGCATGCAAGTCCGCCATGAACGAGGGCTTGTGCACGCACGGAGTGAGGGGATATACGAAGTCAAAAAAGAGTTCGATGATGAGAAAGATCGTGTTTCGCGGTGCGATGTCTTCAAGACGGTGGGGTCTGCAGTAGTACGAGAGTGGAGGGAAGATATTTGGGGGGAGGAACGTGACCGGGGATGAGAGATGGTGCTGATGGTGGGTGACGTTCCTCGATTTCAAGTGACCATCAGAGTGATCGCTGGGAAATGATCCACCGTAGGAACCCTGTGAAGAAAGCGGGACCACCGGGTGGTAATGATCTGAATAGGGGTAGAATATTGAGACGGTATACTTGACAATAACGTAGGAGCCGTACAGGGTTCCATGAAAACAAGCTGACTTTGACTAGAATGGGAAGGGACCACGTTGGACTGAGATGGGCCAGTGAGAGTTTGAGATAAAGGAGGAATGGGTGGGTCTGAAGAGCTGTCATCTCGACGTTGCGCAGAAGCGCCAGGAGTCGGTCCGGCAGCTTGCGCTTGCTGCAGTCTGCGCAGATAGCTGGGCGAAGTCTGAGAATTCGAATAAGGGTTACGTAGAACATACGCACAGGTTTGGGGGCCCTCGTTTCTTAGGCTGGTAGTCATACGTGCATGGAATGCCCAGGGTCACACAGTGTTTGCAAGGTTGTTTTTGGTCTTGGGTTTCTTTCGCACAGCGCACTTTGCGGGCCCTGCAAGCGTCACAACCTGAATGGAGGTATTCAACGAGAATTGTCCGAGGATCGAGCGAGTTGGCTGAGAGAAACTGCCACGACTTACTCTGCGATTGCCGCCTGTGGAGTTATAAGAAGATGCTTGTCAGTACACCTGCGAACGAGACGAAGACAGTAGAACAAATTGACATCACGACTTTCTAGTCGGGTGGTTTAATAATATCGATACGTAGGGGGACGAGGAAACCAAAGACTGCGGAGAAACATCGGAGGACGTCACTCACCTGGCTTTGTTGCAACTCTGCGCGGGTGGAGTGGGCCCCGGAGATAGTCCTGAATTGGACGGCTTGGTTCCTCTTGTGATTGACGTGGACATCATCATATTCCGTCTGTCCTCGTTTTGATCGACTGTCAGAGTTGGCAGGGAGTCTACCGAGTCCCTGCTTGATATTTGTCTGCTTTCATGCATGTTATTCTGTGCTCTTCCAACGGATCTGCGGGGCCTTTTTGCCCCCCTACCCTGGATTCCTCCATGGGCGGTGCCTTATTTTATTTCTTTGACTCGGCGGCGCGTGGCTCTTGTGATTGGGTGTGCCTGACGTCCGTTGGGGTGTGGGTTGCGCCTTCCCTTTCGGGTGCCGCTAACGCCGGACCTCGCACGTAAACGGGGTGTTGGCTATTAGCTCTGTTGTTTAGATCTACTACATACTCTTACTAACAATGCGGATAAAAGAAATGGATAATATGAGGTCGAATCAGCCCGCCCTTCCGCCAAGCCCAAGTGCTTTGAGCATCTGCCTCCCTCGTTCAGCTACAAGCGACCCTTCCCGAATATGTTGTCGGACCACCCTCCCAATACTTCGTCGCAGCTGGATCTGCTCATGATCATCCCACTCTGCTCTCCATCGTACCAGCTCATCCCAAAAGTCGAATGCCATCTGTGCATTTCCGACATGCAAGGACGCTCTGATGCAGCACTCGCCTATGTTCGGCGTGTGTACCACACTACCCCGTGGAGTCCCCCGAACAATCTCCCACACGTGCCGTAGGTTAGCTTCCAAAGCCTCCGCAGTTTCCGGCCTATCGCTCACACTCGCAAGAATAAGTGCTGCCATTGTCTTCGCCGACAGTGCCTCCAACCCGTGTTCGTGAGCCCACTTCACCAACGTACCCGCAAGTTCCAGGTCTCCTTGCTCCAAGGCCTGGTGCATCACCGTACCAAACGTAACCGCGTCAGGATGCAACCCGGTCTCCAGCATCCGCTCCACCAGATTGGCTGCCATCCGCGGCGAGTGTCGCGAAATAGCCGAAAGTGCCACGTTGATGTCGTAAAGGTCCGGGATTTCTTTCCGCCGCAGGAGCGCACGGTACGGTAACAACCCCTGTCTCATTCTGCCAAGCAGAAAGTAGCCTCTTGCCAGTGCGTTCAAGTCACGGTGAGCCGCTTTGTCCAATGGTTCCTTCGACTTGTGGAATGCAAGTAGCACCGTCTGCGCGAACTGTGACATGTCCGCTAGTTTCGCCTCCGTTTCCACAATGGCGTCTTGCAGTTGTTCGGTATCATCGGCTGAGCTGAGCATCTCCAACTTTTCCTGCGTACGGGAAACGAGGCTGGCGAATAGAGACACCACGCGAACCATTGCTCTGGCATTGCCAACTATGAGCTCATGATCCTTCCCCGAGGCATACCGTTGCCAAAGCGCACGTGCAGCCTCCGCAAAGCCGTTCTTGGCAACCATGGAAACCAGTGTGGCACGTTCATATGGCGGGATAGGAACAGGAAATTGCACGAGTTGCTTCGCAAGAGACCGCGCAAGATGGATATTGTGCCTCTCCTCCGAAAGATAATTCATCAGCCACACAAATGCCATACCCCTTGGAAACAGGCTCCGCACCCGCAGGGGCACGTGGCGTGACTGTGTGCAACGGTAGAACATCTCTGCTGACCCGCCATCCCTGAGTAACCGTGCACGGTTATAAAATAACCAGACGGTAGATTCGGGGATGTCCGCATTAGGACTGTTGCGCACCAGCGAGCACATGAAGATGGCACAGCGTCGAAACTGGTCGGCAGTGCAAGACTCGATAGCAGTGTGCAGGAGGTCGAGCATTCCTGAGACCAATTTTTTATCGTGTTCCGTCTGCGTTCCTTCATTGTAAGTCTCGATCATAGCAACCATGAGCTCCACTCCTAGATGGTGCCAGCCCCAATGAAAGCATGCACGAGCAAGAACATCACGTATGATCATGCTGAAATGATACTTGGTCGTTGATCCCCCCATATCGGCATCTGTACTGACGTGACGAAATGAGTGTGAGGGAATATGGTGGTTCTCCGCAAGGACTCGAAAAAGTTCAAAAGCCCTTTCCTTATCCCCAAGTAAAATGAGCCTATGGACCACGCCATACGCTGCAAGGATCGTTTCGGATGGCCGATATGACACTGCTTTTGCACCTGTCGGTGCTTGCCAAGCCATGAGCCACCCCAAAAAGCGAGGAAAGGCAAGTGCGATGATATGTCGGGCACACGTGTCCGGCTGAGCATCGTCGCAGACAGGTCCTTATGGCATGGCAAGCGGCATTGACAGGAAGCGAGTCGATCTGGCCAGCCGAGTTGATGAGAGTAAGGAGTGCAAGAACCGTGCGTTTCGCTAGCAAACGTGGATGACGGGGTGAAACGCAGAGAAGTGCCGCCGCAACGCATGCGCGGTCTTGCAGACCAAATGTGACATGGGCACTGTTGGTATTGTCGCGGACGGAGGTTTCCAGAGGACCATCAGCATTGGTATCGGCGTTGGCGATGACCGTGGGTGAGTTGGTGTTACTAGAGATAGAATCGTCCTTGTGCTCGGCCAATACGTCTGCTGTAATACCATCCACGATATCCTGACATCCATGCTTAACCGCGCCCTGCGCGATGCAACAGAGGACGTCAACTGGGAGAGAGGCCGCGAGACCAGGGTCCTGTGCGCGGAGAAGCGTGTACGCCTGAAAGGGACTATACTTGCTCTCTTCGACGACAGACTTGCCCGCGACGGTCTTGAGTTCTTTGATGCCCTTCGTCGGTTCGGAGTACCGCGACACGTGGAGGATGGTCGTAAGCAGTTCAGAATTAGGGTCGGAGAGGGAATTGCTAGTGTGAAGTAGAGGTATATTGGCTGATACCACGAGCGGATTCCGAAGAGAGTCGTCGCCCCTGTTACTGGAGGCATGTCCTGCGTGTCTGAGATATAGCCTGACGTCTGACAGTCCTGTGTCCTGCAATGCTTGGGCTCCCTGGAGTCGTGCAACTGATGAGAGATTTGGAACGTGCACGCGGAGGATACGGCGACAAAGTAACATAAGTCAGCTGTCCCAACAGCAAGGCTAAGCTCGCCGTTCACATAATTGGGTCAACAAAGGAACATACCACATGCCGCATCTATGTCGGTTCTCCACGCTCGTCTCGCTTTGGCCTTTGAAAATTTGGGCAGGCGGGTGAGGTTGGCTGGATGACCAAACAACTGCAAATACCAATCTTGGCCAAAAAGGGGCATTTCTGCATTTAGCAACGTGCCGTGGGACCATACTGAGCGCCTAGATATGAAGGGCCAGGAACCTGAGGGGCGCTGAGGAGCTTGCTGTATTTCTTCTTCTTCTTCTTCTTACTACATCCTTACCTGAAACTTAGCTCGCAATGCCAAAGTTTAGCTACCTCATTCCAGGAAAACAGGAGGAACTAGAGATAGAATGGCACTCGCTTTGGGAGCGAGTGGAAGAAATCGCCAGGGCTTGTCCCGACGTTTTCGACACCGTGGGCGAGATCCACTTGTGGCTCGAGGGCTGGCGCTCTGTCATGGTATGTCCTACTCTTCCCATGAAAACTCTGGTGAATAACTTCTTATCGACTGTCTGCAGAGTTTATTACAGGACATTGACTCTAGGACAGAATCCGCAGGTTTGACGCCTGTCGAGCCGTCTCCCTCCCTTGAGAAATTAATCATGGATGCGAACAAAAAGTGCAAATTATTAGAAGAGCGTGTGTATGATTCCTCGCTGCCAGTAGCAGTCCAAGGGAAGGCAGGAGTTGGAAACGACTCAATGAATCCCACAGATAAGGGAAAGTCGAGATCCGGCTGGACGGTAGTACAGGCAAGTGGATCCACCAAACTAACCGGCGTTCTATTCAAATGACCCTCTCTCCGCTGACAGGACCGTCTACCGGCGCTACCCGCTCCAAAGCAGACGAGCGAGTTGATGTTACCCACGCTGTTTCCAACCCTGCACCTTCCAAAGCCGAAGGGAGACTGGTACCCTGCAAGCTACTTCTCTCCTGAGTTGTCCAAGCGACCTGTTCCTATTCCCTCTCCTCCTCCTCTTCCGTCTCCCCCTCCTGTCATCGTCTCACGCTGGCCCAGGGGAAATCCAGCGTCTCGATCAAGTTCCCCTACTCCTCCTAGCGAGTTGTCCAGCAGTCCTGCTCTTTCTGCACGCTCGAGTTTTACCAACCTCTGCGAAGGTTGGGCTGACGTGATTGGCAACGGACCCCCCGAGACTTCATACCGACGTTGCCAATTTGCTCTTCCTCCGACCTGTCCACCCCCTCGCCCTCTTCCGACCCCATTTCAGATGGGTACTACACAGCGCTCTCAAGGCCCCAACGTCATGTCCGATCGTGAGCTCACCGTCTTGATAGAGCGTCGTCAGCGCGACATCGAGCGCACCCAACTCGAAATTTCGCGCAAGCAGTCTGAAATAAGCCGAGCGATCACCGACATCACAGAGTGGATCGTTGAGCTGAGGCACAGGAAGGAGGACTCGCGCAGCCTATGGGAAGATGAGTAATGAGGCCGCCGTGATATAACGAAATATAGATCGCCGTAAGTGATGAACCTTTTCTTGCTGCGTGTCCCGGCCATTTGAATCCGTGTATGTTAACAATGGAAGTGATTTGTTGTGCAACTGGTTTGTGTGTAGCTACACATTTGCCGCATCAAACGAGTATTTTGCGACGTATGCCAGTGTATGTATGTTCTATGTTGTTGGCTCCAGTGTACATAAGGAACTCTTCGGGTACCTTGAATAACCAGTGTTGATGGATCTTTACACATGGCTCAGCCCCTTCATTTACGGTGACCCGAGCACAGGGCATGCAAGCTGTGACTCAGACGCAGCTGCGAGGAATACGATTGATGAATGACGAAGATAGATGCCCCGCTCAAAATTTGTCAGAATTGATAGCCTACGGGTCGCGAAACTTCACAGAACCCAGTGAACTCCGGGCATGTGCATTACCGGTGACACCCCGGGAGGCCTCACATTACGCAGCACAGTTCACTCGAAACGCCAGGCCACCAGAGCTTTTTAAGGGTGAAATCCCGATGAACCGCGCGCCCCCAATCCGGTATAATGTCCTTGTGCATTGTCCTTTGTTGCCCAAGGCCCTGACTAGAACGAGGGCCGCCGCTGGGAGGCCAATTGGCTGCGCAATTCCCATCATCATAGCCTCGCAATCAGCCAGGTGTTTTCGACCCTCTTCCCGACCCTAGAGAAGTGAAAAATGGGGACTTGTCTCGCTTGCTACTTTTGGAACACACTCAGGTGTGATGGTTTATGGCTGCCCTGCAGTGAAAGGTAGCTGCGAGGCCGATGAGACGAACGCTGGGCTTGGTTGATTCCAGGGATATATGTCTGGACGTGGTCAAACCGTCATGGTCGCTGCCCTTCGATGAAGGATATTCGAGGAGCCTTCGCTCGTTACAGTCATGCGCGTTCAAAGGTGGTTGAGAGAACACCTCGTGTCCTTATCGAAAAGGGTCGAACAAGTGCTAACATAGTACGGTGTCGATGTGATCAAGGGTCGCCGTGGGGCGTCTCGTTTCAGTCTGTGAGAGCTTGTCCTATAGCCGTACGCCGAGTCTAGGGCTTCCGTGGACTCGTCCCACAGTTTCCTCGCCAGCAGTGGGTAGTGTTGAAATGGTCGGCATTATCTTTACTATATTACTGGTGCAAGATCTTTCCTAGTATTTACATCATCTCCTCATTTGACGTTGGCTGCGAGTGCGTACACACCACCAAACACCTACCAAATTCGTTCGGCGCAACTTGCATACCATGGGTGGCCGGTGGATCACGATAAGCCACCGATAGCAAGTTCATGGCAGACAGATACCAACCAGCATCCTGGGCCCCCTCATACAAGTGAGGTCCCCGGCGGTTACGCTGCCCCCAGTTTCGTAGGGCGAACATACTACCGTGTCCGGGACGGACCTCGGCCTGATAACGTACGTTCAACTCTTAAGCTGATGAGGATCAGTCGATTCTGTTTTTGCTATCGATATCTTGCCTCCAGAGCTTAATCGCCTTCCTGCCATAGCTCCAAACTTTGATCTAGCCAAGGGAAGGGCTTCTCGCTTGTCCCATGGATACTGAGTATGCAACCCTTCGAACCAGTGCCCAAGAACCACTTCCTCGCCAACAGCAGGGGCAAACCAGTTCACTTCGAATCCTAAAATTATTCTCAAGTTCCATTACTCTGGCTGGGGCTTGCACTCTTGAACCACCTTACTCGGCTCCCTGTGGTAGAAGAGGTCCTTTTCCGCGCAATCGTGAAAGTGAGAGACTGCTTGATCGGGACGCTGATATCAACAGTTGCGGCTGGGAACGGTGCTGGCGAAAAGGACGCCCGACCTGTGTGAGCCCAGATGGCTAGGTGGTCACACTTTCTGGGCAAGGAACGTGTTTCAAGGTCCGAGCGCTGACCCTCCACCATGTCCTGAATCGAAAGCCTTGGTTCAACCGATTCAGTGCCATTCGGAGGGTGCAGGCTAGGAGAGTTCACCAGTGACAGGTCTCGTCGACGACGTCCGGGGTCACTAGTGACCCTGGGCGTCGTCGACGAGTTTTCTCTCACATTTGCAGAGTTAGGCATGCCCTCTCTAGATGCTCCTTCAGAGGCCCTCCGGACCCCTATCCACGAACTGCAGTGTGTTTCCATCCCGAGCCGTACATATACCTGACCATCTGCATATTTGCATGCCCCTCCCCCTCCTCAACCCGATATATATGCTAAACGTCATCACTTCAGATACTTATTCAACACTTACGGGCTCGACATCTCCGTCATGCAATGTGCTGCAGACTACCTTGTTGGTGAATACGACTTACGGAACCTCTGCGTGCTCCATCCAGTCAATCAGATCACAGAGTTTTGTCGTCGCATACTGGCAGGCCGGAGGCGATGTCCAGGTCTACGTCCTCGACCTCGTAAGGAATGCGTTCCTTTGCAATCAAGTTCGATATATCATGGTTATCCTCTTTCTTGTCGATCCACTCATGAGTATGTTTTCTCTGCAAATATTGTAACCTCGTAAGTACTCCGATACGCACTTGTACAACTTGAGTGACTTGGTACTGATGTACTTGACTTGGCTGGGCTGGACGTGATCCAGCATCGGGCAGGTGGCCAGCGCTTCAGCGGTGGAGTCATTAACTTCTCGTGATCTTCGTCGACCTAAGTCACTACGCTTTTATTGTAATCACGACATGAGCCCAAAGTTAAACATCTCGCCCGCATAACGACGTCCTCAATTGCGCCTTCTCTTAGAGCGACATTGTGTCAACGGCGGTAGTCATGCCCACGGGTCTGCAATGAAGACAAACAGTGCATTTGTCGTCAGGGGACCTGATTCGTATGGAACACGAGCACGCCACTCACAAGCAAGTTGAACAAATGAAAGGCCGGCGCTCCCCCGGGTGTTTTGGTTGTCCCTAGTACGTACTAAACGCAGTTTTCTCCCTCCATTCCAGGGGGTCTCTCCACGGTTTCTTCTCATCGATGATGGTGATCACTGCGCATATTTTTTATGTTGCTTCTTGATAACTAAACAGCTACCTTCCATTGCTCTTTGTGTTTGACTCTGCCAACGGCGCAAAGGGAGCATGTCATGCCAATGACGTTACCTAACTTCTCTCTGTGCTTATCGCCGTTTCTCTACCTTTTTGTCCGCAGAGTATGGAAGACAAAGAAGTACATCAATATTCTGTCTGCCTCCTCGTAAGTTCTCTTTGTGCTACTCGCTCATCTCACTTAGCTTACATGTGACTATTTCTCGATGTAGCACTGTCCGGTCCGTATCAACCTTCCCTTGTTAACATAGATAAGAAGGATTCATCTTTCGGGTCGGTAGGGCCATTCTCGTCCTGGAATAGTTGCCACGTTCATCGAACGGGCCCAAACTCACTTTGTCTTCTCGGGCCTTTTACAACTCTGTTTTCGGCAGAATTGCTCAGCATATCGCGGAGATATTCCTGTGTGAGAGCATCCTTCCAGTGAACACAGGAGCCGAGTACAGTCGAGGCGGCTGTCAAACTCTTCGGGAAGTGGGCGTATATGAAGTTTGAAAGGAGTACCCGAGGGAAAGTAATTTCCATGGCAGAAATATAATAATGGAGTTATCAGATTTGTACGTGTTATTTTTACCTTGTGAACCCTGATCAATCGCCGATCTGACTACCGGCTTTACCTGGCACATCAGTATGCGCACGAGCCCGGGAGGTTTCGAGCCATATCTTGAGGGTGTAGGTTCTATATTCTACAGCGTTCGAACGAGTCGCCACGGTTTCATAGAGAATTTAGAGTGTGTACTGGACTTCCATGGAAAGTACGTCGGATGGAGCCTATCCAAGGCGAAGCGGGGTGAGTCTCAGTTTTTTTTTTTCCTTCTCTCTGTATAACGAAGTGATCACCCGCGTTTCTAGCGTCGTTGTTCCACTTCCAGCTACCTACCTAGTGGCAGTCCGAAAGCTATACACTAAACACAACGTATTACTAATTTGCGACGAGATCTAGACGATGAGATCGTTGTAGTTGCCTTCGGGATCTCGTGGAGACTACAAAAATGCTAAGAACTTTTCAGGGCCGGAAAGATGTTGTGTGAAAACTGACGAGCACGAGAATATCAGACCTGATATTGAAGTCGTGCATTGCATTGATCCAGGCGAACACAGAAGTACTTACGACGGGTAAGCTTACTGGTACACCTGCATTCCCACTACATGATCTGACCTCCTTGAACCTTCAGCAGTCTTCTTGCATGTGCAGTTGGCGATGACAGCACTCCGTGGTCTTACTGATGAGAAGCTCGCCGAGTGCGCTGAATGCATTAGAGAACATTTCCGTTCGGAGATGAGAGCGCTCACTGTTCTGTTTGCTGTTGAAGGGCTGTGGCGTGCTTGCAAAGCTGACGGATGCGAACGTGTACTACAGGGAACTGTCTTGCCACCGTCAAGCCAGTACCGTTCACGCAGGCTGTGCCGGACCAGTATACGCTTCGCCTGTTCACTGTGAACGTCCATATGTAATATGTAACTGAGACTCGATACTTCTGCATAGCCCGACGACGTTCCCGGTCATGTTGAGAGCGAGCAAAGGCATATAGGCACGGTCACCAACTGATTCCCTATCTGAACGTTGACACTAGCCTTCCCACGGATATTGTCATGTAGGCATTGTGCAATACCTAGTTGTTATGGCATCTGCATGAGATCCTAGAGTGTTGTTGGATATCATCCGGCGCTTGTTCGGTTCATCATTCTGCGAGGAACAACGTTACGGGCGTGTGTATACGTTAGTCAGAACTCCGTACCCCACATGCCACACTTACTACCGCCGGTTCAGTGCCCTCGGGCACAGCCACTAAATTCAACGTAGTTTTGCTTCGCGCGCGGACTTCAATGTGGTCGAAGTTCGGAAGACCAAGACTCCTCTCCCTAAACCACACCCGAGGCTTGTCTTGTTCATCCTTTTCACGGGTCCAATGTTAGTGCAAAACATGTTGTAAATGAGGTGAGCGCGCAAGATCAGGGTAGAGACTGGTTGGACGACATGAAACCTTGATAGCTTCCGTCGCCTATCACTCTGTGCTCTAGCAGAAATGCGCACACGGGCCGAGCATTGTATAGCTAATAGGGGAACTATGCGTTAGATGTGGAGACGATTGCAAGACAAGATACTATGCTGGCGATTTCTTTCTTTTTCGTGACCCCATCGAACTCTCAGGAATGCGGTTTGACAATAAAATCTATGCATTCTAGTCTCACACGGCTTCCAGCCAATCTTCCTGTAAGAATCCCTGTTTCATGTCACCCAAGCACTGACGAGCCCATTCAACCGGACCGGCCTCAAACTCTTGCTTATCTGCCTGATACGTCTACGCTTGTCCGATCTGTGTCTCGGAACGTTCTGGATGCTCGTCGCAAGATAGGAGCACTTGTGTTGCTCTCAGCTCAAAGCGTAACCTGGATTCTGGCCATAGTCGATGTGGTGCAAGAGCCTTGTGGTGATGCCGACGTGATAACACACGACACCAACATGACACAGGCGTTCATGCTTATCTCCTACTTTCACCACTGGTGCTTCGAACGCGTACGTACTTAGGCTTCCATTCCCACTGGGAATTAAAAACCAAGGCAAACCTTGAGGGCCCCAAAATTTTTCCGGTTTGGCGAAGCCGCATGACCACTGGCTAGAGCCTTTCTCAGGGTTGTTCTGGTGTAATACCCGTCCTCCTGCCTTGTATCGTATCTGCGTTCCTCGTTGCTTTTTCTTTTTCATAACTGCACTGTTTTTAGAGTCACTGCCCTTGAAGCGAGGTGAGAAGAATCCGCAGTCACCATACCTTCAATAGAAGCTCGAGCTGGCACCGGACAACGAAACTGCCCCCCCTACACTGATTTGTGCCCTCTATTAGGTGATGCTACCCATCGCAAATTACGGTATACTGGCTCTCGTTGGCATGTGTTTATTTGATCTTATACCCCTGTTTTATACAAGCCTCGTCGAAATTGGGGAACTTGGCCTTTCTCCATTCGCTAATGGCGTGTGCATGGTGGAGTTTGGCATTGGAAATGACTCGTTCCAAGTACTATTCGTGGTTCGAGCAGTAGATCCGTTTTGGTGAAAGGACGGTGTTTTGTTCTGCCGTGCTTGTATTCTTGTAACTGTTACGTTTCCGACGATGAGTTGGGATACCCAAGCTCGAAAAGAAGTTGGCCAGGCCATCCAGGTACTCATTTTTGTGAATCTACCTTCGTGGGCATGCCCTAGGGTACGTATGCTCGTTATTCGATATCCGTAAGTCGATATGCTCAGACGACTGATAAGTCATAGCTGTACTATGCGGTTTCTACAGGGCTGGCTGAACAAGCATTCACTCGACAGTGACTAGTGTCAGCCAAGCTACGACGTCGATTGCAGGTGTCCGTAACGTTTACATCAGTGCTCGCAGTCTCAGGGAAGTTCAACTGACGTGGAGGAAACTCCGTATACGTTGTGCTTCTGATTCTTTTATGTTCGTTAGTCTTCTTGACGAGACGCCTTCAGGCGTTATAAAACGGCGAAATGTAAAAATGGGGGTTGATCGTGGGTAGGTGATACCCTACAAGACGAGAACAAAGCCATCGTCGTGATGGGATGCACCTTTCTTACCACACATGGAAAATACAGAACATCAGAAGGCACAGCCTACACAGGTGTGGTGCAATAATTTTCCATGATCGGGTCGTCTTCCCAGCTGAATAATTACCACCTGCATCCGATGCGTCTGATGGTTGTGGTTATCGATGGGCTAGATGGGAACATGAACTCCCCATAACGTGCCTGGTATCAAGGATCTTGTGCGGTCCAGAAAGGCTACCGTGTTGGGGCTGGGTTCATTTTGTCGATTGAGGATACCGCGGTGGAAGCCTGGGTCTAGGAAGATGGTGTGATGATGATGAGAATGGCATGGTGCCATGTAACCAAACCACATCATACATATAGGACCTGTTGGCCCCTGGAGCGTACCTCTGCTCGTTAGTACCAGTCGTTGTCTTCGCTACTTCTTCTGTTCTTCGTCTTCCCCCTGCTCGTATTTTGCTGTACTGCACTGCTACTACACTGTGTGTCCTCGAGAACTAAATGTTACGACAGCTCCTTACTACCGACTCCTCTTTCGGCTGCCATCAGAACATTTTCCCACTTTACTCGTTCGACAAATGCTAAGTCTCGATCCAGTTGAGCTTCCTTGGAATACACACTTGAGTATGCCGAAATTGGACAATCCCTCCATAAACAGTTGTATTAGGGTGTAGGAACTTCTCGGAGTTGGAGTTGAGCCTATGACAGGACCTACCTTATACGGCATGTTGTTTCCACGGCTCGGAATTGTTCGGCCTTCAAATCAGTTCCCCTAAACGCCTGGTTCCGAAACAAGATGGCCTACTACAAATATACATGGTGCGAGAAATTTGGGGCTCATGAACCACCTCGGGTCGCTTCGGGGGGCGTGTGATCGACGGCGCAGGGCGAGCCAGGTCTTGCCGTCAGCCCCCGTCAAGCGCCCGCGCCGCATCTCGGCATCCATTATGGGCGCGGCTGGCAGGGGCGATGACGTCGTCTGTGGCTGCCTAACTAGCTAGTTTGTAAATAATTTCGTGACAAGTACCTATCGAACGTGCGATCTATACCTAATTTGTCTGTTACATTGAATAATACCGAGAAAGGCGGCTAAGGCCGAACTCAAAATGATCTCCATGGAAGAGAGTCTCTTCTAAATCTTACGCAGTCCAGGAACGCATCCAATTACTCCGTGCTCGGACATTAATGTCGTTGAAGTACAGGAACCGATTGTTTTTTCTTTGGAATCATAATGGCAGGTCATCGTGAACTCCCTTTTATAAAATGGCAGACTCATCATTGAGACCAGACACGTCGCACTCCCTTGTCTGACATATCACCAGTTAGGCCATGTCCCCAGTCGTGGAAAGGGTCCTCTTGGTGGACTCTTATGACTCATTCACATTCAAGTCGGGTTTCTCGCACACGATCAACAACACCAGCTAACATGTCTTCTTTTCTAGCCTTGCGGCTCTCTGTCGCAAAGCAGCACCCGATTGTTGCATTCACATCATCAAGAATGACCAACTGACCTTCTCTGATCTGTCATCGTACACTGATTATTTCTCTGCCATCATCGTTGGTCCCGGGCCTGGCTCCCCTGATATACCAGAGGATATCGGGGCCGCCAATGACCTTTGGAGAGTAGACAATTCACGCTTGGTGCCAATTTTCGGCGTCTGCCTTGGTCTCCAAAGTCTGGCTACCCAGTACGGCGGGAAGATAAAGAGATTACCTGTTGTTAAACATGGCCAGGTGTCCGTGGTGGAGCATACAGGTGGAGATATTTTCAAGGGTGTTGGCGTTGTCAAGGCAGTGCGGTACCACTCTCTCCATGCCGATCTCAGCGGTAACGAAGACCTGGAGGAACTGGCATGGACATTCGACAACGATGAAAATACGAGAATCGTTATGGCTCTCAAGCACAGCAAGCGGCCTTTCTGGGCTGTGCAGTACCACCCCGAGTCAGTCCTCACAGAGGGTGGCGGAATTGAAGTAATGTTCAACTTCTGTTGTCTCGCGCGTTCCTGGAATGCTACTCGTACCCGTTCCCTCCTACCCTGGGACAGCAAGGCATCCACCGTTTTCGGCTCGCCGTGGCCGAACCTACTTCTGCCATCCATTTCGAAACACTGCACTGAATCACGAACTGTACTCACAACTACGCTCCATCTCCCTGATTTGCATGCAGTGACGATATGCGAGCTTCTCGACGTGACCAACGATAAGTCACCGTTCGTGATGCTAGACTCTGCTGCTGCACCAGGTCGCTATACTATCATCGGTTGTCTGCATGCGGCATCGCCCCACATCACTTATTCCATTGGTGACGACTTTCTGCATTTGCAACAGGGGGAGTCCTGCTCGCGCGTCTCCTTGGGGTCTCATGACATATGGTCGTGGGTGGCGGCCTTCATGAACCAAAGGAGAGCGTCTGGTGGACTTTCGAATGTTCCTTTCTGGGGTGGCCTGGTCGGTTACTTGTCGTATGAAATTGGTGTTGAATCCCTTTCGATACCCATAACGGTACCTGGGGGGCGACCTCGCCACCCCGACATGAACCTTGTGTTCGTCGAACGCAGCATTGTCCTCGACTCGAAAGATGGTGTTATTTATCTTCAGTCAATTTTAGAAGGCGATGAGAAGTGGCTTGCTGACACAACTGAGCTACTCCGCTCTGCAGCTCAGGAACACTCCACTCGTTCTACTAACGCCGCTCATCCCTCAACGGATGCGCAGACGACCATTTTCCTACCCGATGGTGAGACTTACAAGACTCGAGTGTCCATTGCTCAGGAACACCTGTATGCGGGCGAATCCTACGAGTTATGCCTCACGGCACCGACGAGGATCAGTCTTCGTGACCTTCCCTGGGTTCCATCTGAGACACAGTCACCATCGTGGCAACGCTATAAGCTCCTGCGCGAGCTTAATCCCGCGCCGCACGCTGGTTATCTACGACTACATCCAACGACATTGGTATCATCATCCCCGGAACGCTTTCTCTCCTTTTCCCGCCCACCTGGGGCAACATTCCAGCTGCGCCCCATCAAGGGAACCGTTCGTAAGGCGCCCGATGTCACCCGCGCTGTAGCCGAGAAAGCACTGAAGGGCAGCCCCAAGGAAGTTGCCGAAAACCTCATGATTGTCGACTTGATCCGTCATGACCTTCATGCCGTAGTTGGCCAAGACGTCGACGTGAAGCAGTTCTGTACCGTAGAGGAGTATAGCACGGTATGGCAGCTTGTCAGCGTTATCGAAGGCAAGGTTGGCAATGAAGTGGATGCGCCCGACAATCGTCGGGCAAATGGCGCACTTGGTTGGGAGTTGCTAAGACGCAGTCTTCCTCCTGGTGAGTACCCTTATTATCTTACTCGTCAAATCTGTCTGTTTTCTGAGACGTATTGCTTGCAGGTAGCATGACTGGTGCGCCAAAGAAACGTAGTGTCGAAATTCTTCGCACCCTCGAGGATGGCGAGCGAAATGTTTACTCTGGTGTATTTGGTTATTGGTGTGTAAGTGGTGCAGGCGACTGGTCGGTTACTATCCGCAGCTGTTCCAAGTACGACGGTCGCTATGGCTGCAAGCACACCACTGGGGCACCGGTTGATGACCGTGCCGAAGAGTGGGTTATCGGCGCTGGTGGTGCCATCACAGCATTATCGGAGCCTGAGCTGGAATGGCAGGAAATGCTTACCAAGTTGCGAAGTGTTCTCCGGGTATTTGGATACCCGGCTTCATGTGGAAATTGAACAGAGCTGCCTTGAAACGTATCGCCCATATGTACATCCCCTCATCACGGCTTCAACTTCATTTGAACATAAAACGGGGTGTTTGCAATGTATTACCCATATTTACATCGCCTTATCATGAATTCAACTTCATCCGAGCATATAATGTAGTGTGACTGACAAAGGTATCTACTGTGCTGGCAGTCGACGAGAGTAATGAGGGTCCGGTATATACACGCGCCTCTATAAGAGAGCCTTACTTCTGAACCTTTCCAATTTCATTTCAAATATATAAACTTTCCAAGGTTACTCCAGACTCGTTTTCCTATTGGGACTAGTTGGCGCGCCGAGGCAAGATGGGGATAACTAGAGCGGGATCAAAATCGACAAGTGCCTGGATCTGCGAGATGACCGAATTACAGCATATGGTTGCTGCAGTTTTTGAATTGTTGGAGTGCTCGCCGGGTGCTATTTGACAGCCCGTGGTCATGATGAGTCCATAATGACTTGCGCTGCAGCAAAAACATCCGATTGAGAAGAGTCCTCGGTCTGCAGGGCTAATAACTTTACCTTTGCCTAATCAGGAGGACTAAGATGAGTTTCTGTATGCAAAACCTTTGCGAAATTATGTACTTCACATCAACTCAACATTGAAATCTCAGAACTTTTTGAACTCACAAAATTAAGGTCTCAGATATATTCATAGGAAGCGATGATGTGAGTGCGACGGAAGCAAAACAACCCCAGGGGGTCGCCACTGAGTACTGCCATATTTGGGTGGATTGTCACACACGGTGTATACTGCCCGAATTTTATGTCTGACAGTTTGAATGAATAGCACAACTTTTCCCGTTTATGCAAATTGTGGATATGAACGTCAGAGGACATGATGCGTGTTCCCCAAGAACATCGTCCAATTTTATGCAGCAGATTGGACTAGGTTTCCGCCACAAGTGGGTTCAGGTTTTGCGTTCCCTCGACCCGTTTTTCCCTGAAGTAAGAATCCTGTTTGGATTGCAAGTGCTGACCCCGATATCATGGGGCCTAGAATACCGGGAAGCGGATATCGGTGCGCTTTTTTCCCGATAAATTTTTCCTAGTGCATTGGGGAAGCAGATCGAACCACGAGAGGTGATGCGATCACCCATGCAAGAATAAGATAGATAAGAACCATTTGGAAACCTGCAAGTATCATGCCTTTCTTCCCGTACCTAGCAAGGTCGCATGCCGTCAGTGCGGCAAGACGAGGACCACAAATTATTCGTACAGCGATCGAAACACGAATTTCCTGCATCCTTGAAAGTTTGACGTGTAAGTCCAAGATCAATAGCGGCCATCTTGGCCACGGTCTCGACGCTGTAAGCCAGAACTCACTCTCATGACTGGCGTGACTGTCCAAGCTTTTCATGGATTTTCTCCATGACAGATTTCCATATTCCACAGAAAATAGGAGCCTGGTGGATGACACTCGGTGCATTCAACCCAGGCTAATCCGTTTTATACGATGCAGGCGTGTTTACTTCCCATGAGAAACACATTCGCAGTCAGGGGGATAAACCGAGATGACCAGTGGACGTGACGGTCCATCGCGTCGACAAATGCGATAACGTTCAAGCATGGCTGATCCGCAGTGCGATTCAGTTTCTCTGTATTTTTCAGTGTGGCACTAGCTTAGTACGAAAGCTCAAGTCGTTGATCTCTTGAAGGCCGTGCGAAATAGTCCCCCATGAGATCGAAGAAGGCGCCGCTGTCACCCTCTGACACCCGGGAATCATGCGGGAGCTAAGGAGCAAGGCACCATAAGTAAATAGAGGAAGGATTGTGTCAGTATGCAAAGGAGTCTAGCTCACAGGGGGAACTGCAACACCTTCCTTTTCCGGCTACCCAGTACATACCACGTGGCACGTGGCTACTTGAAGGCAGCACGAACTATCAGTTATTGGTACACATCGACAACTAGCATGGGTGCCGGACAATCAACAAACGCACAAGCACCCGCAACTTATGCCCTTCACGTCCTCCGGGTCACCCCTGGTTCGCCGGCTTCCCAGACGTCGATCGAACCCTTTTTTGATTTCATCGTCGGATTCAATGGCAAGGATTCTTTCTCTGGAGACACTGACCTGGACACCGCAGAACTAGAACGAATCGTAGAGGAGCACGAGGAAAAGGTACTCGATCTCCTGGTTTGGAGTGGAAAGACGCGTGAAACGAGAGGTGCGTCGCTAGCAAGACACGTGTGTGTTCTACGGTGGAGCCCAACCGACCTTTCTCTTCTGTTCTAAATGCCAGTGGTTCCGATCATACCGTCACAAGGCTGGGCACTCGCACAACAGGCCGCCACACCTCCGGATGAGTCTGGCGCACAACCACAACCATCCCTCCTTGGGCTAAGCATGCGAATGTGCGAGTTCGAGTCTGCCACGGACAACGTATGGCATGTACTAGAAGTCTTGGAAGGAAGTCCTGCAGAAAGTGCCGGCCTCGTCCCTTACGGAGACTGGATAATTGGCTGGTCCGGAGGCGCCCTCACAGCAGAGAATGATTTCTACGACGTGGTCGAAGCTGTATGGCATCTCGTGACGGCCGACGGAATCTCACTGACCGTCGACTCCCCAGCACATTGACAAACCTCTGCGTGTCTACGTTTATTCCTACGACTTTGAGTATGTCATCTGATCAACCAGTGGCGTTTCTTAGCCTTACGGTCTACAGTAACCTCAGGGAGGTGGTTCTCGTGCCTAATCGCCATTGGGGCGGCGAGGGACTCCTTGGATGCGTCTTCGGGTTTGTGTTTAACCTTACTTGATCGCTCGAGGAAGATCTCATTTTGGCTGTAATCATCCTCCGTAGCTTTGGGTACCTTCACCGTATCCCATCGCAGCCAGCGAGTCACAATGAAGGACGTAACCAAGTGGGGGGTGGGCTTCCAGACCGCGAGGTCTCCGAAATTCCGCAAAGTCCACCAGCAAGAACGTCCAGGACCTCACTCGATCATCCCCAGCATCCTGTGATGGCGCACCCCCGTCCCACTCGGCCTCATGGAACCACAAGCCAGGGGGCCGTGAGACGGCCGACAGTTACGCCAGAGTCGTCTTCTGGAACACCTGTGGGCCGCTCCTCCGTCTCCTTGAATGGTGATTCGTCACCTTCATCATGATGTGTTTTCTATTCCAAACTCAACGAAGATCTGATACATCAAGGTAATGGCATGCGCAGTCCAAACCCGCATTCGCTGGACCGTGGTACGGTCTCAACCATCACCACTCCTGCCACCTATAACGCTATTGCTGCGCAGGGGGAACGTAACCTCGCTAAGGCCACGAATGGCGGCGGTCTCAAGGTCGTGCATACTGCTGATTACATTTATGGCAGGGGTGATGATGGTGATGATGACGATAGTGCGGATAGCGTTTCAGGGACGGAAGCAACAGATTTTGGCAGTCTTACGAGCGTCGAGTAGTGGTTGCATTACACCCATCTCCTGACGAACATTGTTCTCCTGCCTTTGTTGGTCGGGTGGTTGATTACTAGTACTGTCTGTCCTGGTTCACCTTTTGCTCATGTTGACGGGGAGCGAGATATGTTGGCGACTGCGTCCGCTCAGCTCTTCTCTTACGTCAACTGTTGGCATCAGACATTGATGGCATGGCGCCGCATGGAGAGTTCCAGCATAAGTCAAAGCAGTGAATCCACAGCCATTTAGTTACGGATTATCGAGCTAGTACTTATGTGAATCAAACGCAAATGTAACTGTTCCAATCAACCAACTCCCTTCAAACCTGGATCACCTACATACGGAAGACTTGTGCTCATGACACTGATCTACCATCAGGCAATGGAGCCGCCGAATAATAATTCCCGGAAAATACTCGCCTTCCAAGACGTAGTAATCTTCTCAATTGTCAGTGGGCTCTGCTACTGTCCCAGAACGAGGGTTGAACTCCAGATTCTCCACAATGACGGGCCAAACTGCGGAGTGTGTAAACGCCACTAGGATGGTCAGGTAAAACGAGGTGGCTCACTTTCTTCAAAGCCAGGGTGTCTCCCTCTCCGAATCTGATGCCATACAGCCTGCATCCCTTCTGATGCTCGAACCTCTGGCCAGTGTTCGAGGAAGTATTTGACCTGGACTCTCCTTATATCGGGGAACGTAGCCGAGAAAGGAGAGAACACTTCATAAGGTATATTCTCCACGTTGAGCGACTTTTGTATGTGCTGCAAAGAAAACAATTACACATTTGTGAGACAGGGGAAGAGGTCGAACCTGAGAGGCCCGCTCTTTTAGCTCAAGAAGGCCCAGTTCTGTGCATATGAGACCGATAAACAACTTCGAAGCAAGGGCACCGCTGACACGTACTATCGGCTAGACGATAAACAGCCTTGGCCGAACACGGTGCGGGTTGTGCTGGATGGTTCTGTTGCCATCTCTTGATCCATTCGCGTCGGGTCGTTGGATTGTCGACGTGAACGGGCGCCTTTTGGTTGTCTACGAGACTGGATTGGCTTTCGGATGCTCCCTGGATTGTGGTGAGTCCTCGCTTCTGTTTTATGGCCGACGCAGTAAAGGAAGACGAGAATGGGGCGAAGACAATGATGTCGGTGTATAGCTAGATGTATCGAGTGAGATCCGATATACACCTCAGTAGACGCATCTTACATAGTAGAGCACGGCTTTGTACGTCGCATACGCGACGTCCTTTATGACCACGCGCATCTTCTTCGGGCCCAGAATCTCGACCGTTTCCGCTGGACTAGCAGGTCGAGCTTCCTCTGGTTCGCAGGTGAGCGAAGCGTCTGTACTCTTTGGCGAAGAGGGGTGAGAAGCCTTGGCCTTCACACTGGGATCTCCCTCCCCAAGGGTATTTGGGTCTGTAACTGACTCGACGACACCTGGAAAGCGGGTAGGAGTCGAAGAGCGGGAACCGTATTCAGTCTCCATCGCTTCGTCAAAGCTAGGCTCTTCTGAAAATTCTGCAACGAAATCCTCGTCTTCGTCATCCGAATCATTGTATTGATATGAGGAGTACGCGACATCGGATGCAACGTCTAAGTCCTCTGTGCCTATCTGAGACTGCCGGAGATCATCATCTGCTGAGGCCTCTGCGAAACCAGAACTGAACACTGCGTGAATTCAGCGAGAGCGAGACGTAGACGATCAATAACCTCCATACTAGATTGGAAATAATCCGCACGCTCCAAAATCTTCCTGTTGGCGTATATCCTTCGGGCTTCTGTTGATCGCCATCTCTTGGGCAGGACAAACTCTACATCCGAGTATAGAGGCTCATCGAGTAACCCACCCATCCGTTCCAAGTAGTCCTTTGAAACGAGCTGCATGGGCACCGAGGGGGGTGGTACCGGTGCTTGCGGAGACGACGTGATAGTGCATACAACTAAGAGGGCGTCCGCTTCCTTTACAGTGTGTGAATTATAGTAGACGTGGTCTCGTCTTGCAAATTGAGCCCTGTCGATGGAATAGTATGGAGACTGACGTATGAGCCTGTGCTGAGAATAACCTACCATCCCCAATTTGCCGTCTGTAATGCTGCAGTGAGTGAGTGCGTTTCACGATGAACTCAGGGCTACCTCCCTTTGATGAAAAGGAATGGTTTTGTGCTTCCTTCGCATTAAACAGTACGGTCTTCCCCACACTGCGCATGAGAACAGAGACCTCCTGAGCATTAATCACTGAAGACTACACAAACTACGACTGACTTTCGTAATTCGAAGGTGAATTTGTACACCCCTTCGCGGACCCATCTTTTGGGAAAGCGGGTATGAGCAAGCCCACCATCCGTTGGCGGAAAGAGAAGGAACATACTTTCCGTCGAGTGCTTTGTCTTTCTCTTCTGCGGTAGGCTAGCAAGACATTACTAGGACTCCCTGCATAGAAGAAGAATACGCACTTCGCAAGAAAGGTACAGGCTCACGAATGCACCATTTTCTGTACCGGAGTTTGCGTAGAGGAGGATCTACTCGGATCCGAACCTAAGTAGTTGGATCCGCTGATCTCACATGAACCCGAAGGCATACCTGCCATCTGCCGCCTCCAAACTTGGCTGACTTCGTCACCTTTGATTTCAACTCGCCTTTGCTGCCCGATAGCGTCAACGTCATGCATCGATGAAGCCGAGCCAGCGTAGACCGACCTCGAGTCGAATAGAACTTTCAGTCCTCGAAGGACCCACTCGAACGTAACTGAAGTACTCTCTTGCATGTCAGTCTTTTCCATGGGTAAAACAGCTGTAGTAGGGGAAGGAAACAACTGGACTGTATGTATAGCCCCGATATTACAGATCAGGACGGTCGGGTTGTGGGTCACTGAGAGTGGGTGAAACACGCGTGGTCTGCACGCCCCCCCTGACGACGTAGACGAGCCAGCCTTCGTTCGGAATGCCCCGGTTTCATCCCTGCAGTACTTAATAGCAAAACACACCCCTTAGATTGGTCTAGACACACTCGCTATGTAACGCGAACTTCAACCTTCCAAGCATGGCCAGCCACCAGTCATGATGCGTCCTGAACGCGAAACTAGAAGCAGGCTGTGTAAAATATGAAGTACTTCCGACTGGATTTAGGTTGCCGCAACCTTGCAATGCAGGGCGATGCCTGCACAGACCAAAGATCTCGAAGGGAAAACCTGAAATCCGCTGGTTAGCATCAGACCGACACCAGGCTTGGCCTCCGTAGTACATGTATGTAGATTAAATAACTTAGCAAGTGTCATTAGTATTTACAGTATACACCCACCTGTAGTCACGTGCTGTCTGCACCCGTCGTGAAATATCTGGTCCCGACGGCGCAGGCAGACACCAACACACCTGGACAAGGACCTTCAGTCCCTCCAGCGCTGGGCCTAGCCAGCAACTGTCCTTCTACCCCCTGAGCGTACCCGGGAAGTCGACGTCCATCGTTTACTCGTACTTCTGTTAGTTGCATCAGGTCAGTTCTACGTTGCACCCTTTTTACAGGTAAATGAAAATGAGCGCTTCTTGAAGAATAGTTATCTCGGAACAACTCCAGCCACCACAGCAACGCCGACGGCCCTGTTACTCCCGTACATTCCTGTGGTTCGAGCTTCACGCAATTTGGGAAATGTCGTCCGAGGACACCAGCGTCAGAATCACTGGTATGGCGCGGTTCTACTGTCTTACATGTGCGAACGTTTCTGATGGCCGAGTCGCTCAGTTCTTGCCGCGAACTCCCTTGTCAAGAAAGAACTGTTCAGCCTGCCCGACCCCTTCGCAGTCGTATCAGTTGACGGCAACCAGACGTACACTACCAACGCGATCAAACGTACGCTTACTCCTACGTGGAATCAGTATTTTGATATGTGAGACCTCTGTTTCCCGTCCTAATGACACGTAAGCCGTAACTTACTCCTTAAATTTGCAGTTCCATCAAACGGGGCTCCACCATCACCATCCAAGTCTTTGACCAACGCAGGTTCAAGAAGAGGGACCAGGGCTTCTTGGGACTGGTCCGAGTCACTGGGGACGAGGCCTTGGAACACTCCAGAAACTTTCACGGTCAGTTTTGTCCCTATCCTTTGTACTGGTGCCAACACGACTTTCCAGGTTTGATTAGCAAAGATTTGGCAGAAACAGAGTCTTCTTCTAGTGGTTCATCAGTGTGCGGCAAACTGCTCTTCTCCTTCTCATTTCCACGTACCGGTGGGGCACGACAAGATCGCGTAGATCAAACGATCAGCTCTATTTCATCGTTGCGCTTGTCCGAATCTTCCTCTTCAATTCTCCGTTCACATAGAAGCACGCCGTCCCTTCGAGTGGAGCCATCACAGCAAAACCCCGAAATACCTATGCTAAGCACACTCCAGGGTCGTAGTTCATCGTTCTCTCCTCGACCACAGTCTAGTAATTCCCCCCTGTCTCCTTTATCATCCACATCGCGTCTTGGCTCCCGACAAACATCGAATGTCAATGATGTCCCACACTTGCAGGCAGTCTACGAAGACGAGTACGGACAACTTCCACCTGGCTGGGAGCGTCGCATCGATCCAAACGGCAGACCGTACTATGTAGATCATAACAGGCGTGCCACCACTTGGAACCGCCCAGATCGACCGCAGCCACCGCAGCCTGCCACAGGTTCACACCCTGTATCTCGTCAACTGCAGACCTCAAGCAATTATGCAGATGTTCCTTTACCGGCAGGCTGGGAGGAACGTCGCACCCCAGAAGGCCGGCCGTACTTCTTGGACCATCACACCAGGTCGACGACATGGAATGATCCTCGGAGGGTTACCAATACCGCTATGACTCTACCGGAAGACAGAAATGCAAAGCTTGGTCCACTGCCTTCAGGTTGGGAAATGCGCCTTACTTCGACAAGTCGGGTTTACTTTGTGGACCATAACACTCGCACGACAACATGGGATGATCCTCGTGTGCCCACGGATCTTGACTCTAATGCCCCTCAGTACAAGCGTGATTACCGGCGAAAGTTGATCTACTTCCGTAGCCAGCCCTCGATGCGTGTAAAGGACGGGAAATGCGAAGTTAACGTCCGACGGAACATGATGTTGGAAGACAGCTACGCTTCCGTCATGAGGTGTCGGCCCGATGACCTGAAGAAGAGGTTGGTCATTAGATTCGAGGGTGAGGATGGATTGGATTATGGAGGCGTGTCCAGGTACGTTAATCAATTTTTTAAGAAGTTTTGCAGCCTGAACTGAATCTCCCATCACGCTTAGAGAATGGTTCTTCTTAATTTCCCATGAAATCTTTGATCCGTCTTATGGTCTCTTCCAATATTCGACACACGACAACTACACACTGCAGATCAACTGGTTGTCAGGAATCAATCCAGACCATCTGAGCTACTTCACGTTCGTTGGCAGGATTATGGGGCTTACTATATTCCACCGCCGCTTCCTGGATGCTTATTTCGTGCCAAGCTTCTACAAGGTGATCTTGGGAAAGAAGCCATCACTTTCGGATCTTGAGGGAATTGATGCAGAGCTACACCGTAGCATGGTTTGGATGTTGTAAGTGTAATAGTCACGTGCATTGAGCGTGCTCTGATATAAACAAAAACCAGGAACAACGACATTACCGACGTTCTTGAGATGAACTTTACGACTACAGAAGACCGTTTCGGCGACATTCGTGAGGTCGAATTGAGGCCGGGCGGTGCTGACACCCACGTCACGGAAGCTAATAAAAAGGAATACGTTGATGCAGTGGTGGATTATCGCACGAGAACTCGGGTGAAAGCGCAGTTCGACGCACTCATATCTGGCTTCAATGAGCTTATGCCCGTGGACTTGATCGATGTCTTCGACGAACGAGAATTAGAGTTCCTAATTGGTGGGGTACCAGAAATTGACACGTACGTAGTACGACTATTTTAACTGATCGCCTTGACTCACTGATGAATACAGTGATGACTGGATCTCATATACGGACTACCGTGGCTACGAGAAGACGGACAAAGTCATAGAGTGGTTCTGGCAAGTTGTCCGCAGCTGGCCTGCCGAGCGCAAGTCGCGCTTGCTGCAGTTCGTGACAGGAACTTCGAGAGTGCCTGTAAATGGATTCAAGGATTTGCAAGGCTCAGACGGTCCTAGAAGATTTACGATCGACAAGTCTGGCGACCCGTCTCAATTGCCTCGGAGTCACACCTGCTTCAATAGAATCGAGCTTCCCCCTTACGAAGATTATGAAAGTTTGGAGAAGAAGCTCCTGTTTGCGATAGAGTAAGAAACTTGTTTAGTCGCTGATTCGCTCCGAGGCTAACTGCTTACGCAGAGAAACTGAAGGCTTCGGGGTAGAGTGACCCATCATTACCAACTTTTTTCTACCACGCCTTCGGAGAATTTTCGGTCCCACTGCCTTGTTACTATGCTATCTTCTTCACGGGTGTATCTATATCATTTATGCTTTCGTGCCATATACATTACTTGTCCCTTGATGATGGATAGCCTTGAGTAGCGTAGTTCATTGACACCAAGCTTGAGGCTTCAGGCGTCAAACACCCAGGCCCGAATGTAAACCCCAATCGTCGGCTTTTGTGCAGATGCAAATCTAGCTGGATCTGATACGTATAGTAAATTGAGGCTGACTAAGCCGCATTGCTACACTCCTCTGCCTCTCTACCCCTCATGAAATACAGCATCTTTACCCACGAGTGTAGCACTCCGCAGCCGTATGGTAATACTGCTGCCTCTCACTATCAGGAGCCTCGCTGCCACAGTTGACAAATGCGTCTGCAGCTTTGGCGAATGCTCGCTGCTGTTCACTGAGCGGAGCAATCCCCACTGTTGCGCGAGCGAGCTCTCGGAAATGGTATGCTTCGGCAATTCGCACTTCACGGGGCATGTTGGCACGCGAGAAGCAATGCATTGCTTACGTGTAGCGCTTGTGATGGAATAATGCGCGACCTGATTCTGCCCATTCTTCAGAAGTCGAAGAGACTGCCAGATGAGGGGATCCTTCCCGGGTGTACAAGTCTGGATTTGAGAGCGAGATGCCCAGAACATCTGTCACAACCATCAGCATTTTTGTTTTGAAGAGCTATCCCGGAGGTATTTCTTACTCTCATAGGCTCGGCTTTCGCGGACTTATCGACAATCCACATATTCTTACGTGCTCTTGTCATCTCCACGTAAAGATCTTCAGCTTGGACCAGGTGTTGGCTGACAGCATGAACAAATAGAAGTAATTTCGTACACATACCTCACTACATATCCCCGCATATCGAATTTCGTCTCTTTCGAAACAAGGCGCTCGTAGTTGACTCCGATTGTGGCCCTCAACCACCCCATCTATGATAGCCAGCACCAAGCGCCAGCGCGACAGATCCATGTTTGAATCCTCGAAAAAGTTGTATAGGAGCACCTGCGAATTCCGAGGATCAGTGTTTGATGATACAGAAACTAAATATTGGATGGACGCTCACATCATTGAACTCTAACCCTTTACTCTCATAAAGTGTCCTGCCGCAATTGGCCTTCAACAAGGTTCAGTCATAGAATGGTTGATCATCCTCACATGATAAGTCCGATATCAGCCCACTTGCTGTCGGAGATTCTCCTTAGCCTTCTCATCACGCACAAGGATGCCTGTAAACTTCACATGAAAAATGGCGCACGAGGGTAAATATATGGACCTGACACTGTTGTGCGCCGAAGTCAATGCGACCGCCACTATGGTAGGACGATGTCAGTGAGGAATCTTAAACTGACACACAAAACGGATTACATACGAAGCACCGAAGAAGAATTGTTCATAAAGAACCGTCTTTGTCCCATCCAGTGAAGAACACAGGTTTCAAGCCATCAACAATACCACGTTCAGGTTGGAGGAGATCAATACTATCTGGCCAGAAGCGGGAAATCAACTCGATCACGGAGTGCGCACAGTTGACTATGCCACCGTGAGACCGGTAGCTTACGGCAAGCTGAAAGGATTCGGGCGAGGAAACAGCCCTTTCCCTCACCATGGGCGAAGCTTGGCCGGCCTGAATTTCGTGTAGCTCGCGAGTGCTGTAGGATGCAAGCCACCTACCTCGATAAGGTATAGAAACGCCTTTAGGTCATCAAATCTAAATGAGCTGCCTGCGGAAATGGTCTGAGCAGTATCGCCTGCCCAAAACAGGCCGTCTGGATTGCTGCATACAAGCCTCAAAACTACACTCATCTCAATTATACTCTCCAATCGCCACATGTGAAAAACACACGAAGAGCGTCGATGAGCAGGTTGTCTTGTGCTTCATCTACATAACTGCAAGTCATCGGTAACCTGTTCGTCAATAGGAGAGGCGTACCAACAGAAAATCTGCTTGAGGCCCTTTCAACGGCGTGCCGCCCAGTAGAACCTTGAGAATTGCGTGAGTCCTTGTGACAGATCAATCATAATCGTTCCATACTGCTCGAAGACATCAACAAACCGATCTGCAGCATCATGATGTTGGCGCTGACGCTTCAGCTTGGTGTAGGCTTTATATATAGCATAGACATTTTTTCTTTGACTGGAAAACATCGGGTTTGAGCATGATGAGAGACCACAGTAAGTCTTCATATATCATATCCAGTGCCCCATCATGAAATCCAAGAGACTTTTCTGAGCCCTTGATGACGCCTGTCGTATATTAGTATCTGAGAAATACCACCAGGTTGATGGGCACACCTATCATCTCCCCGAACACCAGCCACGGATCTGAAATGTTCATCAGGCACTAGGCGTGCATGCAAACCATCTATGTACCTGACCTTGACCCTTCGTAAGACGTTGATGGAAGTGGGGCCAGTACTTGTTGACGAAAACTTTGTAGGAAACAAAGGAGTCAAGAATCTCTGAGTCACATGACTGCGTAAATAGCATTGCTATGCAATTAACCTCTGGATGATTTGCGTCCAAGATATCTGCTGCAATCATCCTTGCCAGCGATGGAGTTGACTGTGAGTGAACTCAAAGCATACGATCGACACAACATACCCGGTCGAATGTAAAAATAAAGGGAAGTGGCGGTCCTCGAGTTCACTATATCTCTGCGGAATACCACTTTGAGTGTCTGGGACGTCATCACTGTCAACAAGTCCCCGGTCCACGTATCTTGACTTCCTTCTTGCAAGTTCTTCCAGCGTGTATCCCACCAGCGAGAGGGACTCAAGGAGTGTCATGAAATGTTCCTCTACTTTGTTTGCAAGCACGTGAGACTTCGTAACAAATATCTGCCTTGGCCGGGGTTTGTCGGAGCCCTCAGAATGAAGCAGCCATTCCCGCTGGATTCCCAACATCTTGAATAGCATGATCGTCGTTTTCCTTTGAGAAATGAGCATTCCATCAATCCCAGTCACAACAATAAACTCACCCGGTTCCACTTCGTCCCAAAACACAGCACGATGTGGTGCACTCAACAATTTTACGCCCTTGTGGACTGGATAAGTATTGAGGTAAGTAAAGAGAAAAATAAGAATGCACTAACGTGAGTTCAAATACATGTTGGACGTCGTTCTTCGCAATTAAACCTACAAGAACATTATCATCTTGCCTGGATCGTCGTGAATCTCAAACCGTTGAGCAAGGCCTACAAAGCACATCTGAGCAAGTACAAAGACAAGGTAGATGAGTTCGAGTGCACCTGGGAGAAAGTAATGTATTTGTCAAAACTGCGAGCTTGTCAATCAACTACAGAGCAATTATGTACATCAAGACGTACACGAGGAGGGAGTGCAACCGTCATTCAGCATTCAATAGTAACCCTGATGAAGGAATACAGCACAAAGCTGATATAAGTGAACGTACTTCATCCATTTCTTGATCGCCGAGGACCAGTGGTGGAGGCTTAACGACCACTTTGTGTACCTCAGGTGGGAATATAGCAGGCAAGTATACCTTATCACCAGGGCGCACGGGTTTGTTCCTGAATACGCACCTGCGACGGTAGATCAGGAAAGTTTTCCGCCTTCATTTTGTCAATGTAAATAAGGTCGGGTTAATACCGTTGTATATACTTTTCACCTTTACCGGACAAGTGGTGACTCATTGCATCCCAAACGCCATTGGGTTGAGCGTGGGTGTATATCCTATATATCCTTACGACTTCAGTTGAGCTCAATGAGCATGTGGGCATGAAACCGACATGTAAGGGCTATCCCGTCATTCGATCTGAGATGATTTAAGCACGAAGGGTCGGGGAAATGGCTAGCTTACTTACTTCATCCTGTGATAGGATAGAGGATATTGAATATAGCTCTGTGCTTGCTTGGGAGGTAACGCACGTACTGGCAGCTGTGGAAGGGGACCAAGAGGTGGACTGTAGTTGGACGGGACTGATATACTCACCCCACAGATACATGAGGTGCCCTCGTGCTCCATGACGCCCCTTAGCTGATATGAATGTGAGTCAAATTCAGCGACTTGGGTCTCCGGACTCGCTATGGAGAAGGGTAACCTTCTGCCATAGGTTATCCCAACTTAGCAGACGCAGATCGCCACGGTCTGTTGCGGCGACCCGGCAGGCTCCTAGCTTCATTAGACTTGCTGTCGTGAGATTTGGTTTGTCTGGAAATAAACACAGTACAGGCTAATCTCAGACCAGATTATCTTACCGGGGAAGGTCCTATATTCCCGGGAACCAACCCTTCGACCACCAGTCGAAGGTACGGGCACGAGCCTATCAATGAACGACGCTATTGTCGACGGCTTGCAGCATATTCGTTCGATTACTTGTGCGGCAGGAGGTGGTCGTTGACTTTACTGGCATCTTGGAGTGCCCTCTGCACAGGTCTCGCAGTAACACCCACGAGCGAACCGTCATCAATGTTCAATCCGCCCACTATCCCGTCTCGGATATCTCACACGAAGGGCTTCATTGCATTGCCTAGGACCAGTCTCTGCACTAGGAAATTAAGTAAGTCGCATACCTCAAGCCGGCTCCAGCCATCTTCGGGGAACAGCAGCTGGGTGGAACTAATACTTCCCCTGTTCGGCAGCACCCCGTCTCGTAAGCGACCTATCCACCTCCTCCTGCCCAATTACCTCTTCCTCCTCACACTCGGCTCCTTCGTTAGGGTAGTATGATTATTGATAAGAACCGACGCTCGTTATGTCGTGAATCGCATGGAGGCTATCTTTGTATTAATTAATGCATGCTTGAGGAGGTTATTAATGAAGTGGAACGTGCGTTTTGCAATCGGCGTATAAGAAACTCCACACCTTATACATAACCAACGACACAGCGTTGCCTACTTCAGCAGACCGCAAAGGATTGTATGGCACTAGTCGATCGATGACCCTTGATTTTGAGAGGTCCATATTGACAGCTGCTTACCAGATTTAGACCTGACTTTGTTGTCTTCCCCACCGACGATGTCAACCGACTCGGCATCGACGACAAGATCATCGTCGCTACATACTGGTCCCCGGCGATCCCATACCCTTCCACCTACAACGCCACTCTCCTCCCAGGTCGGTGGACACACAGGAGTACAAACAACAGAAGATGGCTCGTTACTCCTCAAACCAGCCCTCCCTAGAGAACTGGCATTCTACCAGCTCGTTCGCGATGGCGCATCGCCAGGCATCGACGCCGCGATCGTGGCTGCGTCGGGTTTAAAACCGTTGCTGCCGTGGATCCCAAAATTCCTAGGGGTGTTGTCCATAGGAAATCACCTCGTAGATAACTTGCCGGAAATGATGTCAGCTCATGGTCTATCCGCCATCGCACCAGCCAGCGGAACAGTCGCCACGATCGTCCTCGAGAATCTTACACATGGATTCCACAAGCCGTGCATTCTCGATGTCAAGTTGGGAACCGTACTTTATGACGAGGACGCCCCGCCAGAAAAGAAGGAGCGCATGATTCGCACCGCTGCGAGTACAACAAGTCTCAGCACAGGCATACGTCTTACTGGATTTCAGGTACATCCGCCCCTGCTGATGTCCGCCTCTGTGCTCAGGACGTTTTATAGGTATACGCAAACGATCACCCGGATCCCGTACTCACCCCCAAGAAATACGGTAAAACGATAACGCCAGAACATCTCCCGGATGGGATCGCAAGGTTCTTTCCCTTCCGCAACCTGGCCTCATCCACGTCAGTATCTCCCTCCATCCCGGCACCGAACATACCCTCATCAGAAGAAGTCGTAACTACGCCCGATAACATCCAACCAGGCCTACCTCTACCTCTACTGTTCGTTCTACTTACGCGCCTACTGGAAGCACTTGATCGTCTTCGCGCCGCGGTTGCTACAGCAGAAGTACGCATCGTGGGGGGGAGCATCCTTGTCATATATGAAGGTGACTGGGCACGTGCAGAAAAGGCTGCGCGGACGCTAGAAGGTGTTTCTACATTGGACGAAAAGTCTGCCGCTACGGCCGAGGGCTCGGGTAGGAACGAAGAAATGGCCTTGGAAGGAGAAGACGAAGACGAAGAGGAGAAGATAACGGTCGAAGTAGACGAGCGTGACCACTTCATCGTGGACGACGTTGTCGCGAGCAGTCCCGTCGCCGAGTCCTTTGAAGAAACTGACGACGAAGACGAGGATGAAGAGGATGAGCTTCGCCTGTTCAGACTCTCCTTAATCGATTTCGCGCACACACGACTCGCGCCTGGACAAGGCCCTGACACGGGTGTGCTACTCGGTATAGACACGATCATCCGACTCATTCGTGAGCGGCAGAGTGTTGTTCAAGAGTTGGTCCATGGAAATGTAGAAGCATAGAACCACGCGGTCACACATGGGTGCGATACTGCGTACTGTAGCACCCGCGCCCGGCGGGTGTGCATTTGGTTTGTACTGTTATACCTCGTGGAAGGAATCCCTCCGAAGAAGCAGGACCCTAGCCATTACATCGACAAAGATATCGATGATGTAGACCAGCGTACGACGATGGATGTACCTACTCGTACTCATACATGGAAACACCAGAAGCTCGAAATGCACAAGGGGTCAATATGGAATTGTTCTTAGCGGCACTGCAAGTGAGTGTAACAACAACTGTCAAAAAAGCACCGTCACAAGATGTTACATGATAGATCGACGGCAAGTCCATATACTAATCCCCCCCAATATCCAGTCAGGGAAGATCGACTGTCAGTGGTCTCCCCAATATTCCCATTGCCGATACTCGCACGAGATGTCCCTTCACCGGCAACATTTCCCATCCCCACACCAACAATTGGAAGACCAAACCTTACCTCCGTATCTCGCGCATCATCGACAGCCACCCTGACCCCCTCCTTCTCCTTAGCACCGTCTGTGCGATTCCTTCTATCCACGCACACGCTTTGCAAACGTTTGGAGCACTTAGTATGAGGGTCTTCCCGCCCTGCGGGTAGGCGCCGTGGATGCCATCATCAGAGTGAACGTGGTCTCGTGGGGTATGGTTTTTGAGTTCGTGAACAGGGAGGGGCTTGGGGCGACGTCTGGTTAATACGAAAAAAGGGGTATAATCCTCCACCACCCCTCCCGTTGAGAAGTAGGAGAGCATCGCTAGAAAATAGTACACGTAGCTCTCATCCGTTTTGCTTTCGTCAGCACGCCTTCGTTGATGAGTCTTCGAGGACCAATGTGATGAGTTGATGGCCCAAGGTCGAGAAGACTGAACACCCGTCAGCGATATTTCATGTAATGAAATCACACGGAAGGGAGAAAACATGACACGCACCCCTCACCTATCCTCTCTGCTCACCCCACCAAGCCTTGATCTCCTATCTCGTCTCAGTCACCTCTTCCAACACATGCTTCGCACACACCAGAGCGTTCGCTACCGACTTGCGTTCCGCGTGTTCCGTGGGAAGAGATAATGTCAAATGTGCAGGTGGGTGGGTATATTGCAAAATTTGTCGGATGAGAAGAGGATATCAAGTCAGACGCTGGACTGCGAGTCCGTCATTACAGCGAATCATTTTTCTATGAGAGAATGATGACTCTTACTGGGTGCTAGAAGGTCACTAGATCGGTCGGTACTCTAGCTGAGGAGACTTCCCGGAGACACTACGATCACGGCTTGACTGTCAGGAGTGCCTGCAAATTTTGGGATGAGCTTCGAGACAGTCATATCCAAAGGAACCGCACTCTGTGTTCATAAGAAGGATATCTTCGATGTTGGAAAATATGAGCGCCCCTCCAGGTATATCCATCAGACGTGAATAGAAGAGTTTGGGATGTCAAAGTCAATGAAATCAAGTAGAATGTTGTTTGGTACAGACTTGGCAGCTTCCACGAAAAGTTGCAGATACCGCGACTTTTGAGATGAGCACGAAGAGCGCAATTCTGTACAGCAGGTTCGCCCACGCTGTCCCAAATGCTGGGCTGCTCTCGCGTGTCATCAACATATGTGGTTTTCCAGGGATAGCTGCTGTATTAGACGCCGAGGTATGAAGAGGACCAGATATAGTTGGAACCTTGCGCTTGCGATTAATAGGTTCTTGATTCCAGTCTCGCAGCGAAGGTGATAAAGGCGTTGCAGGCAAGCGGAGAGGTGACGAAAACGAGAACGAAGCTGCCGTTGTCGAACATAATATCATCCGGTTAGCACAAGTTGTAAACTTCCTATGTGTTTCGTAATGCTCGAATGTATCAACCCGTGGCTGCTCGAGTCTGAGGTCGTCTTGAGGACCTTTTCATAATTTACGAAAATAGTCAGTTTTCCGGAACCTACATGGGACATGCGATATATTATTACAAAATACTCCGACCTTTCTCCTCCCCAGGTAGTTAAATCAGGTTGGGTTATACGGCACGATGTGACACCTGGTATACCTGCATTTGAACGTCTGCGAGGGTATGGAAGGAAAAACGTACCCCAGCATACCCCGGCCTCCCCAACCTTTTCTCGGAATGAAATTGAGGTTTAATATCTCTTCTTCACGGAGAACCTGTACCCCCAGCTCTCGCTGCACACATCAGCCACGGGCAGAACAAAGCGCGAAGGCTGTGAAGGCAGGAAACCTACGTTTTCACTGACAGAGACGAGTTCTGCAAGCGGCTGCAGCGAGGCTGCCACTGTGAAAGATGATCT
>JANFAE010000539.1:0-64011 GCA_024613145.1 Pisolithus marmoratus | reverse complement strand
GAGACAGACAACTAAAAAGTACTGGACCATGGGCACATGAAAGCATTCCTATGGCTGAAACAAGTGTTGGTGTCAGAACCAGTACTGCAAGCCCAAGGTTTGATGGAACACCATTCATACTCACCACGGATGGCTGCAAGGATGGGTTCGGCATGGTGCTATCACAAAGGTTCCACATGGTCAAGCCAAATGGGGAGGAAATGGTAGCAGTACACCTGGTAGGCTTCATGTCAAAAAGAACATCACCAGCAGAGGAGAGGTACAAGCCATACATATTGGAGTTCGCAGCCCTCAAGTTCAGTTTCACCACTTTAGTGACACCATATGGGGGTTCCTGGTGGAGGTAGAAATGGATTGCATAGCACTAGGACACACTATAGCGAATGACTATCCACAGTACACTGGAGGGATGGCATATCAGCCTACCAGATTATGCAGGTATGACACCAACCAGGCAAAACTAATGCTGCAGGGCAGCTGCAGTCGCATGCACAAGGGCAACACACAACCAGGGGACGGAGCAGCTGGACAGTCAGTGAGGACTGGGAATCTGCAAGGGGGATAGTGAATGACCTGTTCATGGTGGAACTAGAAACTCCATCTCGCAGCTACAGCACAGGTTTGCTAATGAACTTGTTCCTTGAGGTAGTCGAAGCCATCACCAGACTAGACAAAAACACACAAGTCGAGAGCAGAGGGCAAGACACAGGCAGGGCAGAATCACGCATTAAGGAGGGAAAGTTGTGGAGGATCCTGACAACCAAGTCACTCAGAGCAAGGCCAGAAGTCAATGTGTCTCACAGGAGGAAGCAGTCGAATGGCAGTACAAGAGCACTAGCAACAGGCATTGGGGTAGGGATTTGATAAAGCTACAGCTGATGGACAAGATCTACAGCCCACACCTCGACCTGTCGATAATGCAAATGCTAAGACAGTGCTCTCAGTGCAAGAACTTTGGTTCCACAGGATTGCATTCGCTACTGTACCCTATAACACGAAGACACCCATTGAACTACTCATCACAGACTACCTAGCCTACCAAAAGGAAAGGGTGGATACCACACGTGTTACTGGTGCTGGACACATACTCACTCCATGGGGGTTCAAGTTAAAGTCACACGGCACAGCAAAAACAACGGTGGAGGGACTGCAAGTGATCAGGAGGACGTTCCACACACCGAAACCCTCATGATGGATGGAGGGTCCCACTTCAACAACGGGGAGGTCAAAGCTTGGTGCAAAGCTAATGAGACAGAGCACCAGGTCATGGCAGCATATGCACCGTGGGTAAATGGGTTGGTGGAAAATGCCAATGGGAAACTCTTAGGATGCTTGAAGTGGTTGTGCAGCCCAGAGGTCAGCAAAGACAATGACAAAATGCCAAAACCCAGGAGATTCCGAATGCATGGCCAATGCACTTCAAAAGAGGCAATACGGCAGATGAACAAATGGATTGTGCTGGGCATCCAAATGTCGCCAAAGGAGTTACTATTGGGCTTCGTCATAAACACAGCATGGACACTGACAGAAACGGTGGTGGAGAGCTGGCAAATAAGGAGGTGCAGGTACAGCTAGTGTATGTGGAGCAGCAAAGGTTGGATGGAGCCAGCCAGCAGTTAAGAACGCAGTCAGGTGCAAGGGGGCTTCGACCATGAGTACTGGCCTCGAAAATGGAGAAGTAAGGTTCGAAAGGGAGATCTTGTGCAGGTCTATGACACATGCTAAGTTCACAATGTCAAGCTCATGCAAGCTGTTACCAGAGGTGGTCAGCACCAAGGAGAGTATAGAGAGGGTGGGGACTCATACACATGGTACATTGGAGGGGATGCCCGGTAGAGGGGGTGGTGCATGCCAGGAGACTGAGGAGTTCATACCAAGGGAGGGGTCAGCATTAGAAGAGTTGTGGGAGTTAGAAAGAGAGGAGAGGGAGAAGGGAGTTGAGGGAGTTGAGGGAAAATCAAGCGGGGAGGACGACAAAGGAGAAGGATAGTGGGATGAAGAGAGTGAATCGGGATAGCAAACCTGGGGCTTTGCATGAATGTGAGGGGGGCAGATGGAATGGGGAAGGGGACCAGCAGACAGCAGGGACAGGCGAAGGGAGCAGGGGCAGTCAGGGGTGGGGTCATGTGACCGGTGGCAGGGGTCTGAGCTGGACATAGAGGAGTGGCACATGCAGTAGATACAGAGCATTGTACATCAATGAAACAGATGGTTCTCACTCTGGCATCCCCAATGGCCATGTCACATGCAGGGATAGGTCACATGACTGCATGTATGTAGTGCAGGGTGGCCATCTTGGACAGCCATGTGGCATCTCAGATATGGTCACATGACCTCTGGTCTGTTGGCATGATGTGGGCCAGGCACCAGCCTTGAGTGACTGAACAAAGTAAATACATCAATAGGGGCTTTCTATATAGGGAACCCCAGTCCAAATAAGGAAGTACATGGGGTTAGGTGTAAGGTCAGAAAGGCTCTAGGGTCAGGGCCTGATGGACCCTAGAGAGTCTCATAACCCAGAGAGATTTGTGAAGATGCTGGTGGATTCCTGTGGGCCACTAGGTGTCTCTGAAAGTCAGGCCACCTTTAATGGCCCACCTCCTCAAAGGTGCATTGGCCAACCTAGCTGGGAGGTGAGCCACCCCTTGAATGTGGGATCAGCTAACCTGGTAGGAGGATGACCCACAGTGTTGAAAGAGGGATTGGCCAATCTGGCAGAAGGAATCATTTCCAAGGAATGGGGGCTGGAATGTACTTAATCAGAGGTTCTACCAGTCTTGCAGTATTAAAGCATGTATTCTTTACGGATTACAGCTTGAAGCAGGCTAGGGCTCATTTTAACCAACCAGAATTCTTGTTACAGGTTTACAAGGTTGGGAGTCAGAATGTTGATCATTATTGGCTGACTTGGCTGAAAATTTTTACCAATGGAAAAACAGCAATATTTTATCAGTATTTACAGGATATATAAGGTTATATTTGAGGCTATTTACAGGGTAATTTGGAGCCATGAAGATGTCTTTGTCTTTCCTTGTGGAAGTTGGGTGGCATTTTCAGGAATGGAGAAGGAATATGTTTTGGGTGGGAGGGACACCTCACCAGCCCCAATGGTTTTTCCACAGTTAGAATATTTGCACTCAAAGGAGATGGTTTTCTCTGCTGAACCTCCTACCCACTTCTGAATTGTCCCACACTGGGGACACTGGACTGGTAAGAGGTGACCCAGGGTTTGAGATGCTTGTCAGTCCAGAGAAACTTTTCCACCACCAGAGCTTCTTCTTGCCACATGACCAAAATGATGTTTGAATGCCTACCCAGCATACCACAGTCATTGAGAGCAACCCTTGCTGCACTGGAAACAGGAAAGCCTTGGATGATAGTGTTGTCCAGGAGGCTCTGGAGGTAGGGGACAGTGCAAGCTAACTGCAGATGTTCAGCATCAAACAGCAGCATGGTTCTGGGGGTGAAACTGGCAACTGTGAGAGATGAGTACCTAGTAGTTGATAAAACTTACTGTTGGGCTACTTCTTTCACCCCATTAAAACTTGGGGATTGGTGACCACAGAGCCACAGACATAAAATATTATGTCTGCCCCATCTACCACTTTACTCAAGGGACTGAGAAGGAGTTGGAGAAACTGTAGAAGGTTAGCAGGGAATGAGGGAGAAGGGTGGCTCAACTCACCTCAAGTGTCTTAGAGGCCACTGGTTTGTTATTGATATATCCAATAAAGAGGTCTCCCCTGTCCTCATCACTGTGGGTAGTGAGGAAAAGGACCACCTTTGAATAAGCACAGAGGGTGTTGGCCAGGTGAGATGCCTCTTGTTCATATGCCTCCATGGATTCTGGGGTCCCAAGGTTGAAAGGCAGCTGGGAGAAGTTGTAGTCTCCTTCAGGAAAGTAAGCCTGGAGGAAAGAATGTAGCATGGCCACCTGGGGATGACCAATATCCTGGTGGATACCTTCTAGGTAGAGGTGGACAAGGGCAGTGGGGAGGGGAGCCACTTGAGAAGTCATGGCATACTGGAAGCCTCCAGGAATTATAGGGGGAGTGGAGAGGACAGGCTTTTTCCTTGGAATAGAAATCCTGAATGGAGTTGAATGAAGTATAGCAGCAGGGGTGGATCATGAACTTACAAAGTAGGGCTTGGGATCATTCTTGTTTTTTTGCCAATGACAAGTTACACAGATGAACTTGACATCAAGCTTTTTAACCTTGTACATGTGTTCCTCAGACACTATCAAGCATTTATGGCATACAACTCTGTTGCATCCCTTCTTATCACACACCCACATGTCCCCACCATCCCTACACATGACACAGAACTGCAGAGCATGTCAGTGGATGTATTGTATATGGACTTAACTTACTGAGTTAATATTGGCAGGCTTCTTGAGGGAAGGTTTGTTGGAAGCAGCCTTGGCCTTGGCCTTCTTCTTCTGTAGGACTTGAAGATTTACTCTTGGAGCACTGCCACCTGTGACCTTCCTGGCAGTTTGCTTGGTCCTGGGCCATACTAGTGATATTGGTATTAGTATGTAGTATACACAACACAGTAAACACAACAGGTTTACCTTGGAGGCTAACTACACACAACAGGGGATATGATGCAACACACAGAAGGGGTATTTAGTACACAGTAAGCATGGCAGCAGCAACAAATGTATACCTGGAAGGGTGACAGGGGTATTAGTAGGTAGTATGCATGACACAGTAAACACAACAGGGGGGACAGTAGGCATCTACCTTGGAGGCTAACTACACACCACAGTGGGGATACAACACAATGTAGGGAATGGGTTTTCCCTACCAGGAGATTTATTTTTATTCTGTGTTTCTCATATTCTAACTTGATTTCTAGTTCTTTATGTTTATTACTTTAGTGCGACATTTTATTGCTTAGTCAGCATTTTTTTACCTACTGGGCATGTACTTACTTTTCTATAAAAAAAAAAGTTACAAGTCACAAGTTCAAGTTTGGGTTCGAGTTCAAGTTTGAGAAGGTCGAGAGTGGGCCTTTCTCTGTATTTAGACAGCCTCAGACAGCCTCAGACATTCTCAGACAGCTTCTCTCACCAGGCTATAGAAGCCCCTTTGGAAGATCTCTCCCCCTTCAGATATTTCCACTCTCCCCCAGTCTCTATTCAGCTTTTCCTAAAACTGGAGCCCACTGCAAGGGGCCTTTGTCTTAGCCTGGTGATCTTTTTCTCATTGCTTTCAGTCTTGTTCTTGCAGTTTTAGGTCTTGCACAGTGGTGGTTCAATGTTTTCACACACTCTAAAGAGTATTCAAAAGTGAAAACACAACATTTTATTATGATTCAAATTACCATGCTCTCATAAGATTTATTCTGAGAACATTTAGAATTTTTATTACCAGTCTATATTGGGAGAAACATTAGATATCCATCCAAAGACAATTGAAAATTATATATTGTGTGAGATGTCATAAGGTTATTGACAATAATATCTGCCCAATACTGTGTGAGAAAAATAATGAAAGCAGCCAATGATGAACAAGGGTTCAATATTTTCACATGCTCTAAAGCATATTGGGCATATATTACTGTCAATAACCTTATGACATTCACACCATATATAATTTTCAATTACTTTGGATGGATATCTAATGTTTCTCCCAATATAGACTGGTAATAAAAATTCTAAATGTTCTCGGAATAAAATCTTATGAGAGTGTGGTAATTTGAAATCATAATAAAACATTGTGTTTTCACTTTTGAATACTCTTTAGAATGTGTGAAAACATTGAAGCTGCCACTGTGTCGCGTCCTCAGTCTCAGTTGTGTCCCCGATTTCCCACCCCAGTCTCACTACCGCGCTCTCCTTTCGAATTTTTGTCACGTTTTCCCACAATATTCTCAGTTATATATCATTTTCCTTCATTCAAGTTCCCTCGTGACAGCATGCGCAGCCCGAGTTCCTTCGAGCCTGTGGAGGCCTTCGAGAGGCCAGTGCCTTGCGCACACAGCCACCCACCGATTCCACGAGTCGCTCACCCCGCCGTGCATACTCATTTTGCTTTTTTTGTGGTCAGAAAGGGTCATATTCGAGCCAACTGTGATTCGTGCAAGGAATATTGGCCGTGGGAAAGTGTCTAATAGTGAAAGGTCGTGTCGTACTCCCTACAGGACAAGAGATACCGCGAGAAGTACCCGGGCGCACTCCTCAAGGACCGTCTGGCACGCTGGGATCTAAGAAATTGGTCTAAGGACATTCAGATTCCTCCTTTGAGTCCAGGCTGGCTACCATTGGAGGATGTGGGTAGTCAAATGCCGCAGACCCAAAGGGTTTCACTAGGTGTGTCCCAGCCCCGCTTGTTAGTGCACCCCAATACCCCCTTGGAACAACCGTTGTGTGCACCACTCTCAGCGGAAGGGCCGAGTCGTCACTCAGTGCTGGCACAACCTCAGGTTCCCATTCGAACACCTACTGTGTCCTCGAGCTCGAGCGACACCTCGTTGTGCCGCCCTTGTTCACCTCCTCAGTCTCTACCTACAAGATACTCTCGTGGTCAATCTCGCTCTTGCTCTTGATCTCGATCTCACTGCCCACGTTCGCCGTCTCACTCGTATGTCGAGAATTCACCAAGTTGTGGCCATGGCCGCCTGCGTTCGCCGTCTCGCTCGTACTTCGAGAGTCCACCCAGCCGTAGTTATAGGCATCAGTACTCGTATTCAAGCAGGGTCGCGCAGCCGTGATTCCCGTGATTCCCGCGACTATGACCAACGCCGCTCTCCACCACCTGCGCTGTCACTCGCATGTTCACGTTTATCAGCAGTCTTGAAGGATGAATCTATCGTAGACCGTCTATTGGACGGCGTGGTGAACTCCAGCACCTACAGTAACCGGTCGTCTCATAGTAGTTGGGAAACCAGCGCACTCGGGAAGGCGGTACAGCCGCAGTCGTACACCCCAGCCCTCTCGTAGGGTGTACTGAGTCGATATAGGGGCCACCTTGGCTCACTGGGATCTCTTTTATTGTCTTTTATTCTTCTTTTTATGAATATATTGTTCATGGAGTCTCCCCTTGCCAAGTGTCTGGCAGCCGTGCGCCTCCCTTGTCCCATGCCTCGTTGACGCGATATCTCAACCACCGCTCACCCGTCCCTCTCACAAATCTGGATTTAGGCTCTACTCGACGAGAGCTTTCAAATGGTGTATGTTTGTTGCAGCGGCCTCAGCAGCTCTGGAGATATGGCCCAATCCCTGGAGAAAGGCACTGCAGGACGAAATTTGGAATATCTCGGGTTTGGGTGCGCCGTTTTCTCCAGGTTTTTCGTTCTCCCAACTCTCCTTGTGCATCCCTATCACCACCTGAAGTTTCATAGAGTTCCACCTAGCGGTTCCTCACCAACGCGATGCCGCCCTCCTCCCCCCTACTGTGGTTAGACCATAACACTTGCAATTCTTGACCGAATCGCTCGCTTCTCTCAGACGTGACTCTATTAGACGACATCTACCAGACGATATAAAAGACGTAGCGCGCGCATTAACGGTTCTGGAGTTATTTGAGTTTTGTGTCTGAACAGGGTACAGAGGTCGAGATCGTGTATCTCGTTTGTTTTCATGCCGGGCCTCTCGCTTTCTCGCATGGTCGTTCTACTTGTCCACAGCTACCTGGTGATACCCTTTTCATGGTGACGCGCTCATTGGTTGCGGAGATATGGGAGTTTTTTGTGTATAGAGGAGTAGGAGGCGGCCTTGCGGATATCTCGGGATTGGAATAGGCAAATCGGTTTGATTCCTTTTTCATCATCTCCTCCCAGGTGCCTTCTACCACCACCTCTAGTTTCGTATCGATTGCCTCAGTGGTTGCCCCACGGCGGCGTTTTCTTCTTCCCCAGCCTGCTGCCCCCACACCGTATCTTGCGTCGTATCTCCCCCGGATCCTTGCCGTGCCTCTCGATTTTTTGGGACGTAATACTACTCTGTCAGCGCTTTCGAACGGTGTACTTCATGTCCGAGGCTGGTGCAGCCGTTGTCGAGAAATCAGGATTCTTGTGGGTAGAGGTGCCTTGGACCAGTTTTGCGAATATCTCGGGATTGGGTGCGCGTATCCCCTCAATTCCTTGTTCTCCAGGCTCTCCGAACTCCCCTTGAGCGTTCCCCTGCATTTTGTACTGCTGCGCTGACCCGTTGTTCGTCGGTGCATACCCTTCCTCCTACCCCCTCCTGTGTTTGGGGCATAACTCGTTCAATTCTGGTCCGAATCGTTCGCTTTTTTAGACGTGACCTCTACTAGACGAACCCTACTAGACGATATAGAAGATGTAGCGCACGCATTCACGGTTCCGAAGTTTTCGAGTTTTTGTCTTTAAACAGGGTTCAGGAGGTCAGGATGGCATATCTCGCCCGTTTTCACGCCGGGCCTTTCGAATTTTTGCACAGCAGTACTATTCGCTCACAGCTATCTGGGAGTATCTGGTTTATGGCGACGCGCTCAGTGGTTCCCGAGATATCCACTTTTCTGTGTCCAGGCTGCAGGCTATCATTCCTGGCGGCGTATCTCCCCTCGTTTCTCAGCCGTTCCTCTCGAAAATTGGCACCTGCGATCTCCTTGCGAAGCTGACACGATTGAATTCTCTTTCGGAGAATTCTGTGCAACCGTTCTCGAGATATGGCGAAGTCCGCCTCTGAAGGGTTACCGGTGACGGTTTTGGCGATAACTTGGGTTTGGCAGGTCCAATCGGTGAGATTCTTTTTGCACCGTGCTCTCCCATGCAGGTGGAAGTACCTCCCGAAGTTTCATGTCCACCGGCCTCGCCGTTGCTCGTCAATGCCTTGTTCTCCTCCCCTCCCCATTCGTGGCTGGCGCCTTTCTCCCCCATTTTGCCGCCGTATCTCTCGCTTTTCGAAGATCCTATTTAACTCGATGAGGGCTCTCAAACGGTGTATCTTACGACGTTGTCATCATCCTGGCTGCGCAGATATTCAAATTTTGGCTCGTGGGGAGCACTATGGACCGTTTTGTGCGTTTCTCAGGGATGGATGGGCCCTTTAGTATAATTCCTTTTACTGTGTCTTCTCCCTTGTGTCCCCTTCCGTCTCCCGCGGTTTTGTGTCGACAACCCGAGCCGTTGATATGCGACGCTCTCCCCTTCCCTCCTCTACTGTCCCTCGACGTGTGCGCGCTGTCTCTCGTTCGTCCCACGTCTGTCCCTCTCGATTTTTTGGCACCTCACACTACTCGATGGGAGCTTTCGGACGGTGGGTCACACGTTGTGGCTACTTCAGCGGTTGTGAGGAGGTTTCAGCTTTCCTGGATGACCGGTTTGGGCGGTTTGCAGGTATCCTAGGACTGGCTGGACCTCAACTGGGGACAGTTGGTATCTAAGTGATGGGGATTGAATCCATCATAATATTTAATTATTTATTAATATTGTGGTAGTTGCAAACATGCCACAACAAGGTATCCCCACGTCAGTTCAACTAATGCTCCGACAAGCTGGCAACCAGCCCAGGACGGACTGTTGCGTGCCTTCTGCTGTGCCTTTGACTACACAACATGGTAAGATGACACTCTTGTCTTTCAGCTTAGACGGGTTGTGAAAACGGTGTGCAGTTTTACTCAGAGGCTATCTTATCGCGTCGCGGTCCTTTGGCAAAAGTATGGCTTGCGGCACACTTGGAACGGAAACTCTCCAAAACACAGACACTGCAGACCGATATTGAGCAAGCTGCATGTAGGTATGATTTCGCATGACAACGATTCTGTGTCTGATGTGACGGGAGGTGCTATCATGGCACCAGAGGTCGAAGTGATGGCACTCCGTCTCAGTGGACAGCTCTTGCTCGGCGTTGTCCGCATCTACAGCAGGAAGGCCAAGTACCTCCTCGACGATTGCAATGAGGCTCTTCTGAAAATAAAAAAGGTAAATACTCACATCCCTTGATTGTACTCGGGCTGAGCGCAGGTTCCCTATCCAGGCGTTCCGCCCAGGTGTTGTAGATATGATCGAAGAGCAGTTGGCTGCGAATCGCAGCGCAATCACTCTTCAAGGTGGTAACTTGGACTTGGATGTGCTTATTCCTGGTATCAACTGGTGGGTTACTGTTATTCACGTCGAGTGGTGTGACTATACACTTTGTCACAAAAGGAACATTGACTTCGAAGATCATATAGCTGAGCCTCATGGTCATCACGTCTCCCGAGAAGCCGACATCACACTGCAGACTGCCGACGAATTCCAGCTCGATCTAGATAACCCTGGCTACGGATTCGATCTCGGCCCATCCGATGGCGTAGGTTCACAAGACTTTGGTGAACTCGACCTTGGGCTTGATTTTGGTGATGGACCAGTTAGCGTCGTCAACGGAATTGTCGAAGTTGGACGTGATGCACCCATCCCATGGAGTGCGAGAGAGTCTCTGGAGTGGATGGTGGGCCGTGGTACAGATAAGGATGAGATATTCTCTTGTGTTAGCGGGGTGGCTTCCGAGTTTCGATTTAGTGTGGACAGGGACGTTGACATGCCTTTTGGACCCGATATTGGTGGTATGGACGTTGATTTGGGGCTAGACTTCGGAGACGGTCCATTGAGCGAGCCAGAAAGAATGCGAACACGATCGCCGTCCCGGATGTGTGAGCTATTTCTCATCACTTCTCTCGATTCGTGGAATTCAGGTCTTCTTAGCGTCTCCGCTCACTGAGCCTCCGCAAACACCACTCCTTGACATGCAATTCACTCCACGTTTGGCGGCAGAGACTATTCCCGGAGAAGACGCTGAGGGTGAGGGCACTAAAGTCAAGCGGAAGCCAAAAGAGAAGAAGCAAATTATCGATACGGTTATAGAACTGACGGACGAAGGCAGAGCCAGGGGAGGGAGGGGTTTTGGTGCCCCTGTCGTTCAAGACGTCAGCGATATCCTGACAGAGCAACGGTTCCTACCTTGCTCCTTGACGGTTATGCGTCTCATGGAAATTCGGGAGGACCCTTTGGCACATTTCTTGCCGACCAAAGTCACTCCTGAAGGAACATACCTTTGTGTTGGCCCACCAGGGTTGGCTCCAGAATTGACTGGTTTGTTCTTGCGGCCAATACAGAGCGGGCCCCTATCTAAGAAGAGGGGTACATCCCCTGGGAAGGGTAGCGGGAAGAAGCCAAGGGTGGAGGGTAGCGTGCAGGATGAGGAGGAAGTCGAGCAGGCCCGACGGGATGTGAGCGTGGTACCTAGTGTCGGTCTGCCTGGTGATGTTCTGGGTCCGCGCGCCAGCCTTGCTTCCGATGGCGGTGGCTTCGAGTTTGGCGACATGACCGGAGTGGTGGATGATTTCCAAATGAATGTTCCTGACGACTTCCCTACGGCCCAGGAGGACCTAGGGGCCGAACGTGCCAAGAGCCTCGCCCCGTCTGAGCTAACTCGTCTATCTACGCCCGGGATTGAAGGTGAAGAAGAAACTCATGCCGATCTTACCTGCCCCATCGCTGCTTTCGACATTCGACCCTTACCATCGTCCCAAAGCCAGGAGACGGGCGGGGACGTCGACCGCAAAGGGCACAGCAAGAACACCGTAAAAGCGCTTGCCATCATACGCCGAGATTTGCAACCCACGCATGATGGTCAACAGCCCGCGATGAGTTTCGCCAGAATGTCACAAAAAGCATCACGACGGGCTGCGTCTGCGTTGTTTTTTGAGCTTCTGGTGTTGGGCACGCGCGACTGTATCAAACTCACTCAAAGTGCCGCTTTCGAGAACATCAAGATCCAAGCCAAGCCCAAACTTTGGGAGCAAGGTGGTTCCGTTGCTTCTGCAATGAGTCTGTAAGTTCGATCGATAGGGCTAATTTTATACAAGACACGCCTCTGCTTCGCTCTGGCGGTCTTTTCTGAGATGATTGCAGTGCAAGTGGGAAGCATAGACGCTGCTCTTTTATGCATATTACACGGTAAATGAAGGTCTAGTTTACAGAAGAATTCCTTGGTATGTAATGTTAGTGGTCGAGTTCTCATTAGAGGGTTAAGGATGTGGGCATGGTTGCAATGATGAATGTGCCGCAAAGGCTGTGGTTGTGGCTGGGAGGATAACATGATGGAGGGAGCATGCATATTTTATTGCAGATTGCATTAATGAGAAAAGTCTTCCCTCTTCCAGCCTTGCCATTGATGAATGCATATAATGGGTCCCCATTGACAGCATAGTGCACAATATTATCAAAGATGGATTGCTGGTTGGAGGTCATGACTGCATAAGCCTCATTGGCATCTGCAGCCAGTTCATGTGCCTCTGAGTCCCACTTTATTTGTTTGTGAAGTAGTTCACTCAGATTATGTGCAGGTTGGGGGAGTCCAAAGTTGTCAAGGACTTACCCATGTTCCTCTAGTGCACCAGCAATAGACCAATGCATGGCTGTGAGCAATGTCCATGTTATCACAAGACTGAGGCATGAAATCCTGGGATAAGTCTATTTGGCACTTTTGCCACAGTACATGTGGTTCTATTGATGCAGTCATTGACCAAAAGATGGAGGAAGAGAAAGTGAAGCTCATGAGGTATGCATAGAGCAGAAATGGCTTCATGCATAGTGTACTCCCAAAAGGAGATACTTCCAGCCCCAGACCCTCTGGGGCATGGAGGAGAATATTAGTCTTATATAGCATAATCATTTCATTAAAATTCCCCTGATGTCTGTGTGGGGGGGGGGGGGGGCATCTGTGTCTGTTGTGTCTGCTGTCTCTGTCTTTGTCACTTGTGTCTGGGGGGGTTGCTTTCACTCTGTCTCTCTGTTTTTTTTTTTTGTCTGGGGGGGGGGGTCTCTCTACTGTGTGTGTCTGTGCTGTCTCTTTCACTGTGTGAGTGGGGGGTCATCACTGTCAAACTTTGTCTGTCACTTTGTCTGTGAGGGGGTCACTCTCTGCTTCTTTTTCTGTGTCTGTTTCTGTCACTGTGTCTGGGGAAGGTTGTCATTGTTGACTCTGTTTCTGTGTCTGTCACTGTGTGTGTGGGAGGGGGGTCACTTTCACTCTCTGTCTCTCTCTTTTTTTTTTTTGTCTGGTGTCACTGTGTCTGTGTCTGCAGTGGTGCTGTGTCTGTCATGTTTGTTACTGTGTGGGGGGTCCACTGACTCTTTGTCTCTGGGGGGGGGTCAAAGTTATCTTTTTTTTTTCTGGCAGTGGGGGGTCACTCACAGCACAACTCATTGATGATTTGTGCCAACTAGTCACTACTCACTAATTGCTAGTGACTAGTTACTTTCTACTCCTCTGCTCAGAATAAGCAACCAGTCACCTATTTTGTGGTCAGTGGTCACTGTCAGCACAACTCATCAACAATTTGTGCCAACTAGTCACTACTTGCTACTCACCAGTTGCTCATTACTAGTTACTTGCTAGTTCTGCACTCCCCAGAATAAGTGACTGGTCACCTATTTTTTTCTGAGTGACAGCACAACTTGTCCACAGTTTGTGCCAATTAGTCACTACTTGCTACTTGCTAGTCACTGGTTGGTAGTTGGTAGTTGTCAGTTACTAGTTACTTACTAGTTCTGCTCTGCCCAGAATAAGTGACCAGTTGCTTATTTTTGACAGTGAGGTGGGGTGGGCAAACTCAAGGTTGACTGTGGGAAAAAAAGTTGGTCTGTGGGAAAGTCTGTGGGAAAAAGTGGTGGACTGTGGGAAAGTCTGTGGGAAATTTTCCATATATGGAAGTAGCCTGTAGGCAAGTCTGCAGACTGTCTGTCACATATGGGGTGGCAGACTGTGGGAAAATAGGGTGGTCTGTGGGAAAGTCTGCAAACTATTGTTCATATATGGAAGAAGTCTGTGGGAAAATTGGGTGGACTGTGGGAAAGTCTGCAGACTGCTTGCCATGTATGGTAGGAGTCTGTGGGAAAATTGAGTGGTCTGTGGGAAAATCTGCAGACTATTGGGGAGTCTGTGGGAAAATTGAGTGGACTGTGGGAAAGTCTGCAGGAGTCTGTGGGAAATTTGGATGGACTGTGAGAAAGTCTGCAGACTGTTGGGGGAGGACTGTGGGAAAGTCTGCAGACTCCAGGTGGAGTCCAGTGTTAAGATTATTATATAGGATGAGTTGCTGACTATTACCTGCATGAGTTGTCAATGGACTGTGCAAGGGCATGGGTAAGATTATTGGATAGTCAGCAGTGGTCCTTGGCATGACTCATCAACAGATTGTGCTAAGGAGGCTTTTCCAAAGAGTGCTTCCATGTCTGTGTAGATGAGGAATGTCTGGTACAAAATGTTGATGTTTTGTGCAGAGATGCTTCTGACTCTTCATCTCTGGGGAGGTCAAACTTGTGTCTGCTCCTTCTGTTCATCTTTGTTTATGGAGGGTCACTCATGGCACAAATCCATTGATGGTTTGTGCCAACTAGTCACTACTTGTCACTTGCTATTTGCTGGTCCTTTGCTACCTGTGTTCTACACTTTACTACTGTCTGCACAACTTGTCAACAGATTGCACTCAGCTGTGTAGATGCTTCCAGAGATGCTTCCAGTGGCTGTGTAGGTGCTTCCAGAGGCACTTCCAGTGGCTGTGTAGACACTTCCATGGCCACAAGCAAGATGGACTCTGGCACAAAATGCTGATGATTTGTGCAGAGACACTTCCATTTGGGAGATGATTCCAGCCCCCAGACCCTGATTCACACAGAGACACTTCCAGAAGACACTTCTGCCCCAGAGGCTCTGGGGCATGGGTAAGATTATTAGGCAGAGAGTGAGAGTACTACCCAGAGACAGTGACAACTAAAGAGAAACAGACACCCCACAGTGTCAGATATGCCATGACTGACTACATAAGTGGCAGTAGAAGCAACCCAAGTGTAGTGTAGAAAACAAAAAAAGGGTAGCACAGGACCAGCAAGTAGCAAGTAACAACTAGCTGGCACAAACCATCAATGAATTGTGCCACAAGTGACCCCCCCACACAGCAACAGAGTGAGCACCCAACCACCCTATCCTTCTGCTCCAAGAAGGATGGGTCTTCCTTCCAGAGTGCATCACCATAGGTACATCCCCTAACTTCATCACCACTTGTACATTATATATGATCATTCCTAATGGTATTATATCCAATACCCTCATGCTGCACATACTACACATGGGGAATTATGCACAGAACAAAGGCATCAAAGTGACTATAACCTACTCGGACCTGACATGACTCGAACCCAATTAAGAAAAGCCCTTAAATTCAATTTCACGTCACAACCAAGCCGCCAACAAAACAAGTCAACAAGTTTGAGCAAGTGCTAACGCTGCCGACAAGATGTCAGCAGTCGAACCATCTTTCGCTAGAACTCTTGTCTGATCCATCCTCCTCTCCACGTCTATGATATATTCTGCAGCTCCAGACATCCAGGCCACCTCACAGCAAAGCGCATGGAGTGCAAGATAGGCTGGGTGGGGGAGAGGGAAGTCAGTTGTTGTGGAGAGTGTCACAACGTCGGGAATGCTCATTTCTGTCTTCAGTCCTTGCCGAGCTTCGCGTACATGATACATGTCTCATAGACCCTATTAACATATATTAAGGAGTGCATGGGCGGTAAAAAAAATCCGGTGAACGCACCTCCACAGGTTTAAGCCACAACACAAGTTCATCGAAGGCTCGGTGGCAAGTTTGCTGCATCGACATGATGTTCTCGAGCCGATGGATTCGGTTGCCCGCCAACTCTTCCACGATGTCGTCATTGGTAAACATCGATAAGATTGCCCAGATACCAGCAGAATGAAATTGCTATACATGTCCTTCAATTGAGTTGGCAGAAGGAAGACGTCGTATTTACCCACCTTCCGGCCCTCTTCTGCGATATTTTTATTAGGTTTTTCTGGGATGATGTGCGCAGCTTCCACCCATACAAGGCCACCATCTGCATAGTCCCTTTTTCCAGTAAGCATGCAACAATTGTCGTCACGACGCCTTGCCTTTTCAAGACGTCAGAGGGAATGGTCCGTAGGTTTTGCATGGGAACATACAGTTGCCCGAGCCGTGCGATGATCCAAAGTGCCCTCCTCCATTAAGGCCAAAGAATATTGACGGGAATCTTCAAACGATGGGCGAGAGGGGTGCTCAGACGGCTGGGGCGTTGGTCCGCTGCTACGCTTAACTGTGAACGGATTAGTCAGTAGGAGGGATTGATTCCAGATAGCAAGCAAACTGAAATTTTACATGCACGGATGAAATGACTCAGATAAAGCCCAGCTAACTCCATAAGCTTTATGTCGTCTGCTGCCGAGGCGATTTCGCGTTGAACTTGACCTTGACCATTACCAGCGGGGGCCAAGCGTAACAAATGCCCGAGAAGACGAGCACACACAATAGGGGAAGGACAGTAGGGGGGAGCTTGAAGATTGTGCGCCGCAGCCTCCAAGGCGACGCATCGTTCATACGCAATGTAGAATGCACTTCCCAGGAAGGGATTGGGAGGGAGCGGGGTAGTCATGTCTCAGAGGGAGTCTACACGAATGTTGAATTGCACGACAAGCCATTCTGTTTGGCCAGAGTTTTGCAGTAAACGTGAAATACTCACCAAAGTAATCAGGGAACAACCAAGCAGCTGCTTTTGGAAAAGTAACACACTACATGGCCACTCCTGTGATCTAAACAGATGTAATCAGAGAAATTACATGAGTAGAGTTGACTTACGTGAGACAAGAGTTTGGCATGTTTACTTTTATTTATGCCTGAGCTACCTTTTGTAGCGTAGTCAGCTGAATTCATCCCATCCCATCCTATTCCCGATTAGGGCGGGCTGCATACTCAGAGCAATTTGCGGCTGACACAATCTCGGAGTGTCTTTTTTTTTCTGAAACTGCAGTGGATACCAAAAATACAAGGATCTTGACAATCGGAAGCAGTGCTTGCCAGATACTCCGTAAATAACGCATCCATATTTTCCATCGCAGCTGATGAGAGACCTTCGTCCGTCAGCTGAATGCGAACAACAGACGTCGAAAAGACATACACACCATTCCACTCGCTGATCGCGAACTGTTGACCAAGTTGGGGTATGGACGGAAGTTGAAGGATGTGGACCTGGCGATACTCGCCGACGCCATCTTTCTGAGCAAGATCGTCGAGAACCCTGAATCTTGGCCACGAGATCGATGACCCTGCAGTCGATGAGGATACGGCTGAAACTGAAAACGATGCGCCAGGTCCTCGAGGTATGTCGCACAAGTGCGTTCGTGAGCTCGGTCCATCCACATTGTCATTGAATCAAGCAGGAAGCACACACGAGCGCGCTCACCCCCACACACATACACATCCCCATGATCGGCCTACACGCCCATCGGATCCGCGAAAGGGATGTTACAGACTGACAGATTTGACATGGACAAGCTTCGAAGCACAATCAAGCTTTTCGTGTGCGACTGGAGCAGAGATGTATGAGGGAGTTTTGCATCGTGTACTACCTCCCTTACCACGTCATTCTAGGGAACAACCGAACGAGATCTATGTTACGAACCCATGAAGAAAGCTTTGGAAGATCATTTCGAGTGCAAGGACAGGTATGACTACTTCCAATGGGGGTGTCTGTCATCTGACACTGGTCGACCAACAAGGGGTGCTCTCCACGTTCTCGTTCCAGGCGCTGGTCTGGGCCGACTGGCCTAGAATGTCGCCAAACTCGGTTCGTCCGTCCCTGTTCCTCGTAACTCCATGCTATCATTCATGGTCTCTACAGGCTTTGCATGTCAAGGAAATGACTTCTCTCATTATATGTTACTCGCTTCCTACCTCATCCTCAATAGGTGCCATGGGATCCGTTCAGCTTCATCCACTGAACTCTAACACCTGCATACACCATAACAGGACCCAATCGATCGACGCACACCATATATCCCTACATTCACTCATTCTCCAACGTACTACCCCGCGAAACCCTGCTCAAAGCTGTCACCATTCCAGATGTCCTACCTTCTGACCTTCCTCCAGGTTCCAATTTTTCCCTCGTTGCTGGTACACTTACGTATCCCTCCGAAGACCTTTAAAATGTTAACTTACGACCCACAGGCGACTTCGAGGAAATATACGGTGTGGAGAACATAGACGAAAACGAGCCACAAGCAGGGAAATAGGATGCTATCCTAACTTTCTTTTTCATCGATACCGTTCGTGCCCCTCTTTCCTCCCATTCATACGTGCATGTCAACCAGAGCTCTAGGCCAAAAACGTCGTCAACGACCTCCGCATCCTCCACCGCGTTCTCGCACCCGGCAGAGTCTGGATCAACCTAGGTATGTCCTACTTGTCCTGAATCACACCCCGTCAACCCTCCTCTGTGTCTCGCAAGGCTGAGGGCGAGCAAACACTGGTCGATACGTACAGGACCCTTCCTATGGCACTTTTGAAAACAACGAAAACGAGTACCCTTCGATCGAACTGGACCTAGTTGAGGTCAAAGAACTCGCTCGTACAATCGGGTTCAAGTTATACGTACGTCACTCCTATTGTTCATTGTCTCTAGACTGTTCATGCATCGTGCATTCGCTGCTTCGCTTCGTCACCTTTCGTGGGTTAGGATGAACGGACGATCGACACATCCTACTCCAGTAACGACCAATCAATGCTCGGATACGTTTACCAGGCCGCATTCTGGAAGGCGGTTAAAGTGTCGCCGGCGGAGTAGTGTGTTAGCACGTGCCCACCACCGGCGGTTTCTGGGATCTTGTCTGCGGTTCATATACCCTCCACTGTACGGGGACTGGTTTTGATACAGAGAGTATGTCGAGTAATACTATATCAAGACCAACATGTACGGAAGCCATGCGTATTTTTTGCACGACGTGTCGGAGGGAACTACGCTCCAGATAGATGATGGTATTCGGACGCAATTATTGGTACTGTACACCTCTGTACATATTGTCGTTTGTTCATCTTCGTCTCTTTCGTCGATGACATTACGCCTCGATAGGACGTTTTCCACACTTCCAACATGGTAATAAACACCACCCACTCAGCTTTGCCTTCTCCCTCTGCGGAATCCCTCTCTTCACCCTCCTCAACTTCTCACTCTCCCTGATCCCGTAGCCATCCTTAAACACGTTCTACACCTCTTCCAAACTCAACCCTGACACGTCCGGGAAACAAAACACGCAGAACAACCAGCCGATCAAACACAGCCCCGCGTAGAAACCGAACGCACCTGAGGACGTAATGGCGGACATGAGGGAGAGGTGGGTCGATCCGATGAGGAAGTTCGCTGCCCAGTTTGTCGCTGTGGAGAGCGAGGTGCCGATACCACGGACTGTGTTTGATTCATGTTGCATCGCAGAGGTTGCATACAAATATGTAGGACGATCAGAATATGCGTACATCCTAGCAATGTGTTGACTAACCATCAAGGGAGAACAGTTCTCCTTGCTGCCAAGGTACATTCCCAAGACCGGTTGCATACGACGCGACAAAGATGATCACCGAGAGTAACACGATACCTGCCCATCCTTGAGAATACTGTGCACCCGTAACAAGGTTGCTGCCCATGTCTGTCGTCATGTCTGTGAGATTATAGCTAGATAAACGAGTGAGCGAGGATGGACATCGTGGCGACACGCACAATGGAATGCGATACTGGCGAGGGTAAGTCCAAACACCATTCCCGGCACAGAGAAAACCATGATGCGCCTCCACCCAACAACATCAATATACCTACCAATTCTGCGAAGGCGATGTCAGAGTCCACCACATGAGGGGAGATCGGAACTCATGTACGCACTTGAGAGCAAACAGCGTGAACAGGAAATTAATGCCGGAAACGATAAGTCCCACAGCCGTTGGCTGATTAAATACGATCTCCTGGAAGAGAGACGCGGAGTAATACATAAGCATGTTAAATCCACACAACTGCTGAAAGGCTTGCATGCCACAACCAATCACTGTCCGTGCTTTCCGTGTGAGCAACACGCTTCGAGGCGCGAGTACGAGGTCCCTACCGAGAGTGCGACAGTTGATGGGGTTGGAGAACACAGAACTGAACCGCTGCCAGAATGTCGTCGAGTTGGCTGTCTCGATGCTTTGCTTCACTGTTGCATGAAGAACTTTGAGCTGTATGCGCTCTGCGTCAATGCCTCCGTTTGGGGGGAGGTGGAGTTCGACGTACCTTAAGATCGACTTGTTCTGAAGATGCGAATGCATAAACACGAGACAGCACCTCCTTAGCAGCCTCCATGTTTCCACGTTTCACGAGCACACGCGCTGAACATAATATCGTCGCGTATGAGTACTCGTCGCATTAAGAAGCTCGAAGAGAAAAAGAAACGCACGCGACTCTGGCAGGTACACCAGCAACGCAAGCTGTATCGCAGCAGGGACAGTTCCAAGCCCAACCATCCACCGCCATCCGGCATTCACATTTGCAAAGCCTACATCAATGCCGTACGTGATGACCTGCCCAAGCGTGATCATGACCACATTCAAGACGACCATGCGCCCACGTAGCCGGGTGGGTGATAGTTCCTGTATGTAGAGCGGAGCGATACACGATGCAAGGCCTACACCGATACTGATCAAGAATCTGCAACCAACCTAGTGCAGTGAGAGAAGAGAACAGGAGGGAATGTGTAGGTGTTGGGGCGTACTATGCTCCATACGGTGTGGCTGAGAGCCTGGCCTATGGCACCTTCCATGAAGGTAATATCTCAAATCCCGAGAACGGGACATCGACCTGTCCAGTCTGACATGGTCCCCACGGCTAAACCCCCCAGAAGTGCACCGAGCGTGGTGGCAGAAGTAATGAATTCCTAAGGACTGGCGTTGGTAAAGAAGAGGGGGAGGACACGACAACCAACTTTCTGTTCATTGGACAGCTCGAACGGGCCCCAGTCACTATTGATAGTTACGAGTGCACCTGAAATGACACCTGTGTCGTACCCTGCAACAAGCTCAACATCAGCGACTGACCCACTGCAATGTCCGATAGTAATAACACTGGACTCACCAAACAGTAACCCGGATATCGTGCAGCAGCATACCAAGAGCCACACGAACCACGTCGTGCGCTCTTCGCCCTCTGCAACAACGGCATATTCAGATATTTCTCCTGCAACAGTGCGTTGCGCGATGTCATTGATTTCAATACCTAACCTGGCCTCTGTCCCAACCGGGACTTTCTCTGCATCGCTTGATGGTAGCCTCGTCATGATAACGCCCATCTTCTCGTCGCCACCCACTGCTGGGCCGCCCCAAAACCATGCGGTCGTCCCAGGTTGAGCGACAGTCCAATACCTCCACATCTCATGTACCCACCCATCCACCCATGCACACACCCATTTCTTCGAACGCGCACGGTGGACATAACAGCAGTACTGGGTGGGGTGGCGATAACAACGGAGAGGTTGTTCAGGGAGCTGGGCACACAACTACGCATGGGGGCCACAGCGGGGGAGGGAGGAATAACGTGTCAGGTACGTTTTTGTTCTTCTTTGCTTTCGATTGCATACACGGGTGGGGTTGGTTTCGTTGTTTTGGCGCTTAGGATGGAAGATGTTTTCGGGGGGAGGTGAGGGGATTCTAATGCTGACCTCGACCATGGTTTTTCTTGGGTTCATTCACTGGCGGACGTGTACATCCAATGTCCTTAGCTAGAACAAACTATGGGTCAGCGCAATGTTACAACTGTCATACGACCGCAACACCGCTCTGGAGGAAAGACGACGAGGGCAAGACCGTTTGTAATGCGTGAGTGGTCATCTTTCGTTGATCTTGGCAAGAGGGATGATGGACGTGTCTTCATCGTCGGTTCCGGGGTATCACAGATGCTGGTCTCTAGTACGTTCACCTTACCTTCTCCAGTGCTACGATACAATGAAACGTGAACAGCTACAAGTTGCATGGCTCTGCTCGACCTATATCCATGAAATCTGACGTGATACGTAAACGATCCCGCCATGACGCGTCTGCTGCAGCAGCTGCAGCAGCGGCGCGCCGATCTGTTGCAGCCTATACCCATACATCTCAAGCATCCTATATCAACGCCACACACAGTAACAGTCACCATCGCGATGCTCGAACGCCTGGGTCAGGGTCATCTGGGTCAGGCACAACTTCAGCGTCCGCCTCACCAGACGCCAGTGGCGGCAATTCACCAAACGTATATACCTTCGATGTGAGCGAGTTGAATGGTAGCTCTGGTCTGGGAGGGCTGGGTGGAGGCGCGGGAGACAGATCTCCAACGTTGGCGCCAGCCTGCCGCATATGAATTTGGAGAAGACGGGGTCGTAAACGTTGGTGTCCATGGTGTACACGGTGTGGGTACGGCAGAGACGAGTGGGTCGGAGTTGATGGGAGCTTTGGGTGGGGACAACGTTGCCTCCAGGTATGGTTCCGTTTTCGAGTCTCAACATGAGTGGACTTGGTGGTATGCCCGTGAACATGGACAGCATGGATCTTGGGATGGACATGGAGTCTAAGTGCTGAAGCATGCAAAGTGTTTAGCTTTAATGGAAGGTAAGGCTTTAGTAAGGGTATCAGCAATCCTATCAGAAGTAGGGCAATAAATGAGATGAAAGGAATGGTTTTCAACAGCAAAATGAATGAAATGGTATCTCATGTCAATGTGCTTGGTACAAGCATGGTACCTACCATCTTTTGTGAGAGCAATTGCACTTGGTTGTCCAAGTGGAGCAGGAGCAGGTGTTCAAGTGGGCAGAATACCTCTCCAACAAGTCAGTGAAGCCATAGGCCTTCTTTGGCTGCATGGGTAGTGGCCACATACTTGGCTTCAGCAGTAGAGAGAGTGACAAGCTCCTGCTTGCACGATGCCCAGCTGACTGCACCACCATCAAGTAAGTACACATAGCCACTGATGGCATGGTGATGTACCTGTGTGGGTCCATCAGTGTCAGTATAGCCTTCAAGACCACTCTCAGTGGTGCCAAACATCAGTGCTAAGGTTTTGGTACCAGCTAGGTACCTATATATCTGTTTTACAGCTTCCCAGTGAGCTAGTCCAGGTGCATTATTGAATTGTGCAACTGTGGAGACAGCAAATGCTATGTTGGGATGAGTTCTGACAGCCAGATGCATCAGTGATCCAATAGCAGCATGGTAGGGGACATTTTTCATGTGTGTGGCTTCTGCAATGGACTTCAGGGACTGATCACATGAGAGTTTCAGGCCAGGATCCATTGGGACAGCAGTGGGTTCGGAGTCAGCAAGGTTATATTTCACTAGAATAGCTTCTGTGTATGTCTGCTGTGAGAGAGAGATGGTTCAAGCATTTCAATCATGGGTTACCTGCATCCTGAGTAGCCAGCTTATTGGTCCAAGGTCCGAGATCTTGTAGTGCACTGAAACTTCTTGTTTGAATGAACAAATGAGGTCAGGAGAGCTGCCAGTCACTGTGCAGTTGTTGATGTTGCTGGCCAGCACAAGTATATCATGCCCAATTTGACCATAGAAGATCCCCCAGTCCACATGCATGTGGCCAAGTCCAAGCTTGTTGAGTGACTTACTGAGCTCCTGGTACCACCTCAGTGCTCCCTGTTTGGAGCCATAAAGGGCAACATTCAGCTTTCCAACAGGTCGGGTGAACTTCTCATTTGTAGTGTAACCTTCTGGGAGCTGCATGTAGATGCCTTCGCTGTCACTAAGTTTGCCATTGAGGAAGGCTGAGTGGAGGTTGAAGACTTCAATGTCCCAGTCATCATGGGCAGCAATAGCAAGGATATATGTAGGGATGATAGTCAAGCAATGGGAGCATAGGTATCTTCATAATCAATCCCTTGGACCTGTGAGTAGCCTTTCATGACAAGTTGTGCTTTATACTTCTTGATTTTGCCAGTAGCATTCTGTTTTGTTGGAGATTGAATCACCTCTGTGTGATGTATATTTTGGTGCGAGTATTTCTTGCTTACATAAGCACTTAGAGCGCACATAGGTACTACACTTTTGGTACTATTCCCTCAGTAGTTGAGTCACTACTGAGGGTGAGTCTACTATTTACCTAGTATTTCCATACTTACTGATTCCCTGTAGCTGCCTACAGGTACATCTAATATATAGTAGTTGAGTCACTACTGAGGCTGCCTACAGCCCTTTTCTACATGTTCGATCTTGAAGACCCACTTGCAGCCAATGACATTTGCTCCATTTGGGCACTTGACAACATCCTGTTGGAGATTGTAAATCTCCCCTGTAATGCTTGCCTTAGGTGCGAGTTTTTACTTGATTACATAAGCGCTTAGAGCGCACTTACTGTACAGTTTTCATACTGTTCCCTCAGTAGTTGAGTCACTACTGAGGGTAAGTTCACTGTTATTTAGTAGTTCCCTACTTACTGATACCTTGTAGCTGCCTACAGGTACATTTAATATAACAGTAGTTGAGTCACTACTGAGGCTGCCTACAGCCCTTTTCTACACATCCCAGGTGTTTGCAGCTTGTAGGCTCTTCAGTTCAGCATTGATCACTGCTTCCCAGCTTGACCAGTCTGTGCATGCCTTTGCCTCACTCACTGTTGATGGATCAAGTCCCTCAGCTTCACTTACACCTGCAACCATAGCATATATGTCTTCTGTGTTGTCATCTGTATCTAGTTCATCTTTGATTAAACCAAGTGTTACATTCTTGGGCAATTTGGGTGTGTTGTGATGATTGTGACTGTCACATAGTTGTCTCATGTAATCAAGTGTGATGCAGCCAGCATGTGTGCCCTCTCCTGCTCTCAGGCATCTTATATAGTCTGATTTGAAGCGCTGGTGGCCAGAATGACGAGGCAGGGGTGGAGTTTCGAACATTGGACCCAGATGATCGATTTCGGGTGCGTGGCCAGCTGTTTCTGAGTCTGCGGGCTGCTGGACCTCGAGTACAGGTCTGTCTGGTGTCATCTGGGCATGCAGGAGTGATTCTGGTCATTCCGAGTGGTTTTGCAACTGGGTGTGGCCATTCTGCATGTCCTGTAAGTCCTCATTCTCCCCCCTCATGCGGCAGGCATTGAAGTGACACAGCAATGTCTTGTTTGGCAAACACAACACTTCTCTCAACTCCAACTGTCTTTGAATCAACCCAGTACACCCTGTGGCCATCACTTTCAGCATCAAAACCCAGCCAGTGTCTGTCCTGAGCCCTAGCATCAAGTTTCGAGCTGCTGAGGTCATGAACTTTGACTCAACAACCCCAGACAGGTAAGTTTGATAGATTGGGCACTTTCTTGTAAAGCATTTCATATGGTGTCTTCATTCCAAGACTGTGTGTTGACTGTTATGTCAAGACTGAGGTCTGTGACACAATGTCAAACCCAAGTGTTCATTCAGAGACAGACAGTCTCTACCACTAAGACTAGTGGATTTGTCTGAAGGCATAATTGAGCCTAGTTTGTAGTTCTGAAGAGAGCTCTTAGACAAGAGGCTCAAGTTTGCAATTCTGATGTAGAGTCCAATATATTGGGTAGCTCTAGTCTAGGGAAACTCAGGACTAGAGCACACACTACTTATACCATACAGAAAGAGGCCTCAAGGTGACCTCATGTAATGAGACAGAAACACCATTGGATAAAAGGACCCATGTGTTGAGCATGAGTCAGAAGAGGCAATAATGCCATTGGCTAAGCAAGGCAACAGTCCAGAACATGACAGCACATTATGGAACCTCATAGAATGTCAGAGAAACAACAAGAACCAGTCCAAGAAAGGAAATGGCATCTCACACTCAGCATGAATCATAACATTGATGATCTGTTTTTCAGCCAAGTCACATGCAATATTACCTTGCCCCAGAGGTTTTTAGGCAATCTGGACACATGTATCATGGCTTGGACACATTTGACCAGTGTGTGATTGAGCCATTTGGCCATGCCATTGTGTTTGGGTGTGTCATGTATGGTGATTCATCTTTCCATGCCTCTCAACTGAAGGTATTTGTTGAACTCTTTGCTCAGGTACTCACTGCCATGATCGGAATGCAAATGTTTGATCTTTGTGTTGAATTGGGTCAACAGCCATGCTTCATATGCCTTGTAGGATGAGAATGTTTCAGCTTTGGATTTTTGTAGGTATAAAGTGGTGTACCATGTGTGGTTGTCCATGAATGGAACATAGTAGAGACTGTGACCTGGTGTCTGCACAGGGGAAGGTCCCCACAGATCTGTGTGGACCTCATCACCAAGGTTTTCATGTTGTGGTGGGTCATGTTCCTTTCCAATTGGCTTCTGAGTGGTCTTGGCATACTCACAGGAGTTGCAGGCACCCATAGTAGCATGTGCCTTGTTGAGTGTGATGCCAAAGATGGTTCCATCTTTGAGCATGGCTCAAATAGCTGCAGTGGCAACATGGCCAAGTCTGACATGGATTTCCTCCATTGTGAGTGGATTGGAGGCTTTTGTGAGGCCAGTGAAAACATAACATGAGTGTTTGAGGCAATATAGACCTTTGTTTAGGGGAATTTCTCCCAGCTTCTTTGTCCAAGCATTGAAAATCTGATGGCACTTGTCATGGAAGAGTGCTGCATATCCTGCAATGTCAAGTTTGCTTATAGAGACAAGGGTGATGCCCATTTTTGGTGCATAGAGCACATCCTTGAGGCAGATGTGGGTTTGGCCCTTTTTGGATGGCAAGGAAATCATGAGATCTCCTTTTCCAATCACAAGGAAGGTGTGGTTGTCAGCAGCTGTGATTGGCTTGGGTACAATGGGCTTGTAGTCAAGGAATTGACTGTGGTAGGAGGACATGTGCCTCAAGGCACCAGAGTCAAAGAGGAACATTTCTTTGTGGTTGTCAAGGCTTTCCCCTGCAAGAAGGGCATGGTCATAGGTCCTTGTAAATGCTTCTTTGTTGAGGTCAAGATCATCTACCTGTGCAAGCCAGACTCCATCCAGTTCAGTGTCTGTGCTGGGCTGTGCAGTCATGCTTGTTGCTGCAACTGCAGTAGCAGCCTTCTTGCTACCTTTCTTCTTCCCTTTGAACCCTTGGGGGCCTTCCCAGCCCTTCCACTGCCCTCTTACCAACATTGGTCCTTCATATGGCCTTTCTTTCCACAGTTTTCACAGGTGATTGACTTCTTGTCCTTTGCTGAGTAAGCTGCATCCTCAGTGGTGCTAGATGTAGTTTTCTTCGAGTGGATTTTGTGTCAATCATACTCGTCAAGTAGAACCTTCATAATGAAGTTGGGTTCAAGGTCCAGAGATGAGGGCTGAGGATGTCATGGCAGCAATATTGGAGTCATACAAAGTTGTAAGGGAGCTAAGGATGATGGCTGTGAAGTCTTCATCACCAATTGACTGTCTGAGTGCAGCAAGTTGTTCATGCAGCAAGTGCAGCTTGTTGAAGTGAGCATGAAGGTCAATTGTGATAACACAAGAGCAATTTTGGAAGAGGTTTGTGAGTGTGTCCCATACAGTGAGTGAAAAAACATGTGCAATGTTTGGCTGATTTGTACTAAGTCCAGTGTAGCACCATGAGGCATGGGAATCCTGCTTAGCCTTGGTGAGATAGATGATAGCACTGACCCCCAGCTACAAAATGGTCCCAGGGTCATGTGATTTGGTGCAGTAGTCCTTGAGATATGTCAATTATAAAACAGGTACATCATTGCACACGTTTATTCACTTTTGAAAAGTGAGGGGTATCTAAGGGATATCAGTACTTGGTATAGCCTCCTTTTGCTTTAAGCACTGCCTCAACCCTCCTAGGCATGCTCTCAATCAACTTCTGACACTCAGCTGGTATATTGTTCCATTCCACCTGAGTCCTCTCCCACAACTCCAATATCCCCTTGGGAGGGTGCTCATACTCTGCAAGCCTCCTCTTGAGGTAACCCCAGGCATGTTCTATGGGGTTAAGGTCAGGGGACTGTGCAGGCCATACCATGGTCCTAAAATCCTGCTCTTCTAGCCACTCCTTGACCTGCTTGCAGGTGTGCTTGGGGTCATTGTCCTGCTGGAAGATGATGTCAGGAGGATGGAGACCATAATATTCAAGGGACTCTTGTAGTTCATCCTTCAAAATTTGAAGGTATAGGTCCCCATCCATCCTACCATCAATCTTGGTAGCATATCCAACACCCTCCCAAGTCATACAACCCCACATCATCAGAGAACCTCCTCCAAACTTCAGTGTCCCCTCTACTAGCCTATCACTCAGCTTCTCCCCTGGCTTTTTCCATGCCCATTTGTGCCCATCTGACCCCAGGCAATTAATTTTAGTCTCATCAGACCATACCACCTTCTTCCAGTCCTCCAAAGTCCAATCTTTGTGGGCATAGGCAAAGTCTAACCTTGCCTTGCGATGCTTGGCAGAGAGGATAGGTCGTTTTTTGCTTTACCACAGCCTTCATACCAGTCTTTTTCAGGTGCTGGTGGACAGTATTTGGGTGGAGGGGTTGGTTGATAATATTGGTGAGGGTTTTGGTCACCTGCACAGCATTTTCTGCCTTCTGAGTTGAGATGAGGTGGATGGCATGGCAGACATTAGCAGGGGAGAGCTTGGATGGATGACCTCCAGTGGACTTTTGCAGGCTGGAACACTCCTTGGAACGAAGTCTAGATATGGTGGAGCGATGTAGGCCAGTACTAGAGGCAATAGAAGCAGGAGAATGACCAGAATCAAGCATAGTCAGGATAGTATTCCTTTGGGTGGCAGAGAGAGATCTCATGGTGGTAAAGGTTGGGAATAAAGAAGTGTGTGAACATATTCAAACTGAGACATAATGTTTATGTGTGTATCTTTGTTTGTAGGACCAAACAACCACAATTATTCCTTTATTTCCCCCAGATTCTACTGCCAAACCAAAAGTGAATAAATGTGTGCAATGATGTACCTGTTTTATAATTGACATATCTCAGGGACTACTGCACCAAATCACATGACCCTGGGACCATTTTGTAGCTAGGAGTCAGTGCTACCATCCATCTCACCAAGGCTAAGCAGGATTCCCACACCTCATGGTACTACACTGGACTTAGTACAAATCAGCCAAACATTGCACACGTTTTTTCACTCACTGTATGTTCTTCACAGTCTCTTCTTTCTGAACTTGGAGGAACAGAGATTCTGGGAGTGACACTGCAATGACTTGTTTGATGGTCCCATCATCTTTGGACCATTCCTTAAACTTGGCAGGATACTTGTTAACAAGTTTTTGCTCAGCAGCTGTGGGCTTCCAAGTAGAGTCCTTCCCTTGCAAGGGATCCTCTGGTTTTGCATCCAAGCTGCTTAGGTGATCTGTTAGGCCTTTTGAGCCAACAGCCCACTCAACACAAGCCTTGTAGTAGAGCCAATTGCTACCATCCACATTAAGAGTAGGGACTTGTAGGTAGTCTTCTTTCACCATAGTAGGTAATGCTTCTGTCCAAGAATTCTTCCAGTATTAGAGCACGAGACCAGGGCTCATAACCTAATGAGCTATTAGTCTACTGTGCATCAGTAGGTAGTAATGAATAGTAAGGAAAGTGTAGCTCACCTCAGTGATGTGGGGAGTCACTGAGGTGCAAAAGAGTGTGCTTGAAAACTTACTATCATGATTATATAAGTGAGGTCCATAGTATCTACTAAAGTAAGCCTGAATATCCAACAGTTTGTCTAGGCCATCAGGAGGGTGTTCTTGCCCCACTGGATCCAGAAGATCAGGATGATGAAATAGTCATCATGCAGCACATTCTGGGCATGGCTAGAAAGAGTGGGGAAGACAGTTGTGAGGGTGAGGATGCCAGGGAGGAGAAGGCTAGACCCACAAAGGCTGGGGACTACAAAAAGGCCTTTACAGCCTTAACTGCAGTGCAGAGGATCTTCAAGGAGGACATGGATGCCTATGATAGGGAAAGGAGGGACACCAAGGACCCCAAGACCATAGGGCAGAGGAACAGGATCATCCAACAGTGGTGGGAGTCTGTTTCTGATGACAGGAAAGCAGAAGCTGGGAGGGCAGCAGAAAAATGGAACAAGTTGGGTGCCCCAAGAGAGACCCATGACTTGTAAGTCCACTTGTCACTTCCAAGACCATATACTGAGCTAGCCAATAAATAGATACAGGAGAAAAAATCTCCCAAACATGGCTAGAGATTTGATTGAAACCATGCACAGAACCATGGGGTCCCATGTGGTGATGTTTGTAGCACATGAGGCAGGGGAAGGTCAGATCAAGATGGCAGTGTAAGTTTCACTATCCTTGTTGTTTTCAATGCTCAAGAAGACCACCAGGTTTGAGACAGCACCAGGAGTTGGGAAGAAGGCATTCACCCAGTCTTTGGAGTTGAGAAAGGATTGGGTGTTGAATGGGGAAAATATTTTGATGGATTATCTTTTGACAGAACCTGGTAAGTGTGATGTGTTATCTCTCTGCATGTCCATGCCCATTGGTCACTGTTTAGTGGAGGAAGATTCCACTGAGAAGCATGAGGAGGAGATATCCTTGGATGAGGATGAGAACCCAGAGATGCCCACTTGGGCAGGGCAGAAGTTGAAGGTGCAGCAGAATTTGGCAAGAGCAGTCTTCCAAGCTGCTTATGGTGGGTCTTGATTGTCATGCGCATGGCTGGGATCTGATTGAAGTCTGGGGCATAGCCAAGTTCACAAAGAAGCCCAAGTACAAGGTTCCCTGGGGCCTGCTGATCAAGTCTCCCATGGAGTATCTTGACTCCCAGTCCATTCCAGAGGGGTTTATGATGAAGGATCCTTCAAAATGGACCAAGGCTGACCTGGGGTTGCTCTGGGATCACTGGCAAACCCTAGAGGCAGAGGAGAAGGTAATTGTATCTTTCATTGATTGCAAACAGGAGGATGTGCCTTTGTCAAGGCAGTTTGACAGGAGACCAGTGGCAGGGAGCAGTAAGAAGAGAGAGTGGATGGACCCCAAGGATGACAGTGAAGAAGAAGTAGGTGAAGCAGGGGTGCACTCTGGGCAGATGATGAAAACTGGTGAAGTTGTGAAGAAGGGGGTGGAGGTGACTATGGATGTCAGGGACCAGGCCCCTGAAGAGTCTAGTCCTGCATGGCATGCTAGCAAGGACCAGATGGGATATTTGAAGTCTCTTTTCATCATGCCCATGAACCAAGTACTTGTGGACCTGGTGGAGGTCCTGCCAGAACAGGTAAGTTGGTGATTTTCCAGGAACACTTAGCTAACAAAGCATCTTTCATAGGAACATGGAAAGGGGAGAGAGGTAGCCCTTCCCCACTGGGCAACATGGACCTGGAGTGCCAAGTATTTGCCCCAGGACATCCATTTGGATTCATGTTGTTTTTGGAAGGCCCTTGGGGAATTACAAAGTGCAAGGTTCACTTCCTCCTCATTGGGTGGGGAGGTGGTGCTGGGACTTGGTCTTCTGTTGAGGGAGTGTAGTCATGCCCAGGAAGTTGAAGAGGATGATCCCTTGGTCAGTCACCTCAAATTTTTGCTGAACTCTGAGCTTGGTATCCAGAGGGTGGAGAATGTGATGGATATAGTGGGGTTGATAGTTGCAAGGTTGGAGCAAAGTTCAGGCATGAAGGAGCCCCAAGAGGGGGATGAAGGTGCTGGGATGGGTGGGAGTGATAGGGAGGATGAGGAGAAGGAAGAGGAGGAAGCTCATCCTATGGTACCTACTCAAAAGTGGAAAAGGGCACAGAGTGGGATTGTAACTAGGGGGAAGAAGGTGGCACAGCAAGATGGGGAAAAAGACAAGGAGGATGGGGAAAATGGGAAGAGGGGGGTGAGAACATGGAATCAAACCAGGAGGGCCATGGGACTTTGATGGGTAGATATATGATGACAGTTTAGATCAGAATGTACAGTTTGGGAGGCCCAGAGAATTAAATCACAACCAACTCCAGCTAGGTCTGCCAACCCCACTTTCAGGTGGGTAGGCTATCATGCACCTAAGTTGGCTGATCCCCCTTTCAAGTGGGTAGGCCATCCTGCAGCTAAGTTGGCTGATCCCCCTTTCAAGTTTGCAGGCCATCCTGCACCTAGGTCAGCTGATCCCCCTTTCAGGAGGGTAGGTTGGCCAACCCCACTTTCAGGAGGGTGGGGTTAGTACCCCACACCTATGCCATCCAACCCCACTTCCAGGACCACAGGGCATCCCCCAGTCATGTTGTCAGACCCTGCTTCCAGGGGGGTAGGAAATTATCTACATTGAAAGAGGCACCTTTCATGATTATCCCCAGCCATGGGTTGACCCCACATCCAGGTAGATGGGGCATCCCCCAGTCATGGTGGCTGACCCCACTTCTAGGGGGGTAGGAAATTATCTACATGGAAAGAGGTTTCATGATTATCCCCCAAGCATGTCAGCTGACCCCACTTCCAGGACCATGGGGCATCCCCCAGTCACATTGGCAAACTCCACTTCCAGGACCACAGGCCATCCCCCAGTCAAGTTGGCTGACCCCACTTCCAGGACCATGGGGCATCCCCCAGTCATGTCAGCCAACCCCACTTCCAGGGGGGTAGGGCTCCCCCCAGGCATGACAGCTGACCCCACTTCCAGGACCACAGGTCATCCCCCCAGTCACATTGGCCAACCCCACTTCCAGGACCATGGGGCATCCCCCAGTCATATTGGCTGACCCCACTTCCAGGACCACAGGGCATCCCCCAGCCATGTCAGCTGACACCACTAGTTGGTCCAACTGGCCACCACCAAGTCAGGGCAGGTCAGCTGACATCAGCTAGTCCCACTTTTAGGCCAAAATGTACATGTTGGATGTCCCAGTTTCAGGACCAAAGGTGACTGAAGGGTCTGCTCCCAGCACAATCCATCAACAAGTTGGGCCACCCCACACCCAAGAGTGCCATGGGAAAGTGCCACAGCCCAGTCACAGGAGTATCACAGCAGTGCAATCCATTGATGAGTTGTGCAGACAGTAGTAAGGACTAGACCAGTAGAAGACAGCTGGCACAATCTGTCAATGGATTGTGCTGGTCACCCACACAGTAAAAGAAAAGTTGAAGCCCCTGAAGACATGCAGTAGATAGACAGTGTGAAGACAGGCAAGTGACTCCCAACAACAACAACAAAAAAGAGAGGAGCAGACATGAGTGTGGCCCCCTTTGCAGTAGTCAGCAGTGACAGAGACAGAATAAGTTGAACTGTGCCAGACAAAGTGTGAGAGTGACCCCCCCATGCACAGTTGGTGAGTCATGCTGTCAGTGATCCCCTAAACAAAAAAAAGTTGAACCCCCCAAGACAAGGAGCTGACAGACAAGTGACCCCCACAGTGATACAAAGTCAGGAGTGAGAGAGTGACAACCTGCCCACATAGTGACAGTGACAGTGACAAAAACAGAAAAGTTGCACAGTTCAGGGTGTGAATGTGGAAACATATTGTCATAGTAAACACAAGATTACATACTACATAAGTAATGTGCTCTGGAAGGATGGGGCATCCTTCTTGGACCAGAAGGATAGTATGTATTCATGTATTCCCACTCTGAACTGCACAACTTTGCAAGGTGCAGGCTTGTGTGAAATCACAAAGCTAATGCAAACAGTAGTCTGGAACTACACCACAGAATAGTCTGTGATCTTGTGTTTTAACATCATGCATGGTTATGTATTCACCCAGGCCTGCACAACTTTGCAAGGTGCAGGTTTGCATGAAATCAAGAAGCTAATCCAAAAGGCCACCTGGAACCCTAACCTGGCATGAATGGGATTACTGACAGTGGGTTAGAATGAGGTCAAAGCCCAATCTTAGGTGTTCCCCATGCAAATCCTGCAAATAAAATATCTCCCAGGTGCATATGTCTGATTTACCCATCAGTTGCTTTTCATCATCTTCAAGGTCATTGTCTTCTGTTCTGCCAGCATTGCTATGCAGCAATTCATTCAAGTTGATGTCTTCACATTCCATCACACTCTCACTCCATTGTGTTTTCATTGACCTGGTATTATTTTCCTTTTGCTATCATTCATGCTCTGGTTTCATCTTCGTGCCTTGGACCTGGGTGTAGGTATACATATACCTGATCATACCTGACAATATTTTGTATGTCTTAATAGATGCACAATGTATTGAACCACAGTTGGGATCTGAGCATATCTGAAGTTGTTGGAGTTTTGTACTTCTGAGTGCAGCAAGCACCACTTACATAATATACCATACTTGTCAGGATCATCTTTTTTCCTTTTACACCTCAGACTTCATCCTGATTCAAAGACTGAGTTCACACTCTTAGGTTGATAAAGTATCACCACTGTGAACATCCCTCAAAAGAACTGTCTGGTAGATAGTGAGTGTCTGAACTACCATTAAACCTGGTTCATATTGGTGATTCACATTTCCTCAGCTTGCCAGATATTCAAGCCTGAAACCTGACAGATCAAGATACCTCTGATGGACCCAAGACTGTTGACATATGCAATATCTAGTAATATATTTTCAGCTCTGGTTTAGGGAATTTTTCTGATGCTAAGTCAAATGTTTTAAACATTGTTTTATGGGTGACAGAGTTGTGCCGAGCCAGAAAAGGAAACATTTTCAGTCATCTGACGGTTCCCACGGACTTATGGTGCAGAAGAAACCTTGCCGAGCAAGGTAATCTCACGGGTCTGGATTGCCGCTGAAGTGGTCAACTGACACAATGCAGCGAGCAGAATTTAAACTGGGAGTAAATGTAGTGGGAAATGTGAGTAAGGAATCTTAAGTTTAATCTGACATCTGTGTGTTGACACAATTTGAAGTATTTGCGGTGGAAAGAATGTTGGTGACAATTTGATAAGTCGGCGGTGGTATTGCTTGCACATGAATGCTGTCCCAAATGGGAAGTATCAGCATCGAAAGTATGGTCGTCGAAACTTTGTATACTGACAAACAATAGAAAACAGAGCCTAAATTTGAAGTATAAATTGATTTACAAAATGTAGTACTCAACTTCATGTAATACCTTTGAAGTCCACATAGTGCATAAAATTGAGTACTACATTTTAAATGAATTTATACTTCGAATTTTGGCCCTGTTTTCTATTGTTCGTCAGTATATGAAGTTTCGACGACCATACTTTCGACGCTGATACTTCCCATTTGGGACAGCATTCACACACAAGCAATACCACCGCCAACTTATCAAATTGTCACCAACATTCCACTGGGGACAAAAACCAATGTTTAGTAAATAGAACATTGCAAAAACAGATACTATGTTTCAAAATACAAAGAGAACATGGTAAAATCATTCAATCTTCTTAAACATAGTATCTGTTTCTTTCATGTTCTTTCAATGATTGTGGCTCAAACATTAGATAATGCGTCCAGAGATTCTTTCCACCGCAAATACTTCAAATTGTGTCAACACACAGATGTCGGATTAAACTTAGGATTTCTTATTCACATTTCCCACTACATTTACTCCCAGTTTAAATTCTGCTCGCCGCGTTGTGTGAGTGGCACAGCAGTTCCTTGAACGATGCCAGAGTCCACTTTGACTTTGTTGTATTGGGTACGCGGTACACCTCTCCTCCACATTGCCTCTATCGAAGCGTCACCGGAGACGAATGTCGACACTCTCAAATCGCGTATCTTCGAATCACAACCTGACTTGCAGGGTGGTCCCATTAAAGCAAACCTTTACAAGCTCCCAGACACGCATCTTTTGCCTGCTGACGGGGAATATGAACATGATCTCGGTGTGCTTTCTATCTCTGATTTAGGTCAACCCCTGCGCAATCGACAAAGGTTGAAAAATATATTCGCGTCACAACCCAAGGAGGAACACCTTCACCTTGTACTCGGTATGTGTTCATCACAATGATGGTAATGATCGTAACTCGTTGTTACCGATATGTAGATGCTACAGTTATAACCATCGACGTCTACATTCATGGTGCAGGTCCCCGCCGCTCGCTCTCTATCTCAATATCGAGGCTGGAAAAGGTGAATGTGTTGAAGGATAGAGTTAAGGAGACCTGCACAGACTTTGCGGATATATCTACCGATCGCTTGGGAGTATTCAAGCTTTCGTTCGGTGATCACAACGAACTAGAAGAGGTCCTCGATAGATACAAAGATGGCGCTTTTCTCCCCGGAGAGCAGGAATTGGAGGCTGGCTTCAGTGACCTCCCATTTTCTTCTAAAGCGGCATGTGTCGTCATTGAAGTATTGCCTAAAGGTACATATCTCTGATCCCCCTCTCGATGGCTATCTTCATATCATCATCGACATATGCCCTTCCAGTATGCGTTTATCATGTGTTATCCTTGTGATGGCTGACTTTACTTTTCAGATTCGCGCCCACCCGAACCCCTTGCCGATATGACCCTCAATTGCTGGGTGCGCGGTGACCCTATGAGTGGTATCTTCCCCATCGAGATTTCGAGCATTGAGACTGTCAAAGCCCTCAAAAAGGCTATCAAGAACGAGAACCCAGCGAGCTTTCGTGATGTTGATGCAAGAGATCTCGCTCTTTACAAAGTTTCGCTCCCATGCCACGACGATGACTCCCTTAAAGGGGCGCTTGGCGCTTACACTATCTCCCGTCTCGGACAACCTTTGCGTGGTCCGCAGAAGTTGTCAACTATCTTTATGCCGCCTCTTCCTGACGACCAACTCCACCTCATCGTCGGTATGTTGTAATTGCAATTCGAACATGATTTCATGACAAACGAACTTCCTAATCCAGACAGCTTGACTTTGTCATTTCAATGTTGGATTCGAGGGGCGGGTCCTACACACTCATTTGAAGTCAAAACACCAATGAGCGCCACTGTCAATGGCCTCAAAAATTCGGTCAAGGCGACATACAGCAAAAACCTTGATAATCTATCCCCTGACCTCTTGGAACTCTACAAGATTACAGTGAACGACGACGACGAGCTCCGCGAGAGTGTTGATAATCTAGAATCGGGTCAACTTCTGCATGGGAATCAGTTGGTAAAGGAGGTCTTTGATGATGTTCTCTTTTCTCAGATGCCACGTGTCGTCATCGAGTTACTCGGAGAAAGTAAGCAAAGCCATGATGGTGTTGCTTGGTACTTACCCGTGCTCCGGATGTATTGCAGAACTTAGCGTTGCAGCTGTTCCTTCTGTCGTCCACGGGCGACTAACGTATATCCGGGCATGGGATAACGCTCCGAAAAAGAGCCCTTCTGAGCAAGGAATAGCCTCAAATTTCAAGATCTTACAGTCGACGGATCGCAAGATTGAATGGACGCGACCCCCTGACGGCATTCCAACCATCCCAGTCACGTTACTGCACACTGTTTTCGGCGAGTTCGTCGACGAGTGTCGCACTCATGAACCCACGAGCGAGGATAATACCTTTGTTTTGGAGCTTTCATCCCAAATGTCCAAGTTCTTCGAAAACGAGAGTCAGCGACAGAAAACGTTTATGGAGATCTTGCGCAACCATAACATAGGGATTGTAGCAAGTTCTATTGCTGACAGTGATTACCAAACCGACGGAGATGTGCACGTGAACGGCTGTCGGTACATGATCTTGGAGGTGAAATCCGAAGTCGGTTCCAAAGGTGCCGAGCCTTACTGCCAAGCAATACTCTACTATTTTGAAGGAAGCAAAGACGAGGTAACGAAAGCCTCGAAAAAACAGACGCAGTTCAACTTTCCTTGCCTCATAATCACCCTCTTTGGTAGGTTCTACTGCGAATCCGCTTTCCCATCTACTGATGCAACATCCCAGGTCCTCACCTCAGTTTCTCGGGCGCCGTGTGGACTGACCGCCCCAATTACCAAATTCTTTCCACGGTTCTACCTTTGTTCTGGCATCCGACCGATACCGTGATGCGCCAATCTGCAGCTCGTCGAATCGGTGCATTCACGAAAGCCTGCCAAAGACTGAAGGAACTGTACGTGAATTATAATCGTACTCCCGAAAATTTCAAGGACTTGCAACCAGAGTTTCCGCACCCTCGCTGCTACAAGATCTTGGATAAGCAGGACTGGGTGCATTTCAGGTACATCCACAGTCTGGAAGCTAGCAAACTGCTCTTTATCGTGGAGACGGATGCTGGCCAGAAGCTCTGCGTCAAGTTCGCGCGATCATACAATCGGGTGGTGCATGAGCAGTGTGCAGCTTGGGGAATCTCGCCATCGCTAAAGGGACTCGAGGCCGTCCCAGGAGGGTGGCATATGGTCGTGATGGATCTTCTTGAGGGGTACGAATGCCTTTACGATATCAGGCACAACCTCTCCCGCGAACAGAGGGAGAGGCTGAGAGACGAGCTCAGAAGGAGTCTACAAAAACTTCACCAGATAGGACTGGTGCATGGAGACGTACGTGATGCGAACGTGATGGTAACGAAGGACCGATTGGGATGGATGTTGGTCGACTTTGACTGGTCGGGCAAGATTGAGGAGGTGCGATACCCCATGAACGTGAATCGTGGACTGGGTTTGCGACGACCGGAGGGTGCGCTTGACGGGGAGTTGATTCTCGCTAACCACGACATGGAAATGTTGGACTATATGTTCCAATGACTCTGGGCTAGTATTGACTCGCGATGACAGTGAGCCGGGCACCCAGGTTTATTTATGTATGATTGACGGGTAGCTTCTCAGGATGTCTCAATAAGAAGCATAGATGCCAGGCTACTTTCCTGCCACAAATCTACTGCATGTCTTCTTTCGGTAGTTTTAACTTACATGCATTATTACATATACCCGAATCTAGCCTCTCCGCACAGCGGATCAGCGCTGTAACGCCGTGAGTGATGCCAAACAGTAAAGCTAACGGATTGACTATTCTTTGGGACCCTGCGTCGGGTGATCTGACATCACTTCAATGCCCATTAGCTGCGACGCCCAGTCGACCAACGACCGCGCGGATGTGCAGGAACCGCAAGGAACACGCCAGATGAGGCACGCCACGAGTTTCCAAGCGTCGATGTCAAGTTTACTACCGAAATGCGCCGCACGGGTCAGGGCAGTTGACAAACCACAGGACAAGTCCCCGAGCATTGAACCCGAGGAGTAGTGCGCCAGGTGCACAAGCATCATGATGCGTCGAGTCCACCACCATTAACAGTAACGTGTCAGATGCGCCAATGGCAGCGGCAGATGTTGGATACGTCACGGATAGGCTAGGGAAGGTGTCAGAATCGTCTGCACGGCGCATGAATAGCGAGAACCCACAGACGTACCAGGAATTGTTACTCTTCTGTAGCTTCTAATGTGGAAGCAATAGTTATATTGAATATTTATAAGGATGCTCTACGTTTAGTCTCTGAAAGGTGATGTTCTACTCATATGGGATAGTGTGCAATCCCTGTGTTTGACGGTCTTTTTCCGGACGAACATGACACCTCAATTAGGATACTCTTATTTCGTCTTGCTGAATGGCATGCCTTGGCGAAGCTCCGACTCCATACTGAAGACTCAGTTAAACTTCTGGAGCAATCCTTAAGAATGTTGACCACACAACTCTGACAATTTGCTGGGGTAACTTGTGCTGCTTTCCAGACCAAGGAACTACCCACTGCAGCGAGGCAGCAGCAAACTCGAACACAAACAGATAACCAGGGTGGTGGGCCTTGATGCAAGATGTTCAACATGCTCACATACAAGATTCACACCTTAGGAGACTGTTGGAGTATTATGCAACCAGCCATTGTTGGCGCGTGTTTGCTAGCTTACATAATCTCTTTGCATCGCACATAGTTACTAGATAATTTTCCTAGTCCCTCAGTAGCTTGCCAGACTACTGAGGGTGAGTACCATTTACTTAGGTTTATTCCTACTTATTGACACCCTGTAGATACCTACAGGTACATACTAATAATACAGTAGCTTGCCAGACTACTGAGGATACCTACAGCTCTCCTACAGGTTCCCTCTGCTAAGCAACAACCTCCTTTAGGTTATGAGCCCCACCTAGTGGCAGAACCTGGAGAGAAGAAAAGATGGCAGTGAAGAGGTACTTTACAGGGGAGGGATTTGTCTATATCCTGGAGCTCAAGAAGAATGGACAGAATTGGAAGGAGTACCACGAATGTATTCTTGAAGTTGCCAGTACACAAAATCTTCTCAGACACTTAGCTGGTGTGGAGCAGAAGCTGAAGGTTGTTGGAAATGAGCAAAACAAATGGCTGCAGCAGAATAGCAATGTGCAGTCCGTACTTATGTGGAACATCCCAGATTCACTATTTTTGCACATCCAACACTTCGAAACAGCTCACAAAATGTTTAACTACCTAGCGACAAAATTCCGAGACCATACCTGAATCCCCTTACCCACTGAGAAGCATGTTGAAGCTTCGAGTGGTGATGCAGCTGTAGACGAGCCGCTGAGTACCAAACATCTACCAGAACAGAATGGCAGTGCATTTGAGGCACATGCCAGTGGTGATGAGATGCGAGATGAACTACAGAAGTCATGCACGAAGCCTAACAAGTTGTCAGTGGAGCCGCTGAGAGAGGAGAGGCTCGAGGACAAACTTACTGAGGTGAGGAGCAATGATGAGGCTGAGGCAGCAGTTGGTGTTCCCAGCAGGTTCCATCATGAAGCATCAAGGTCGAAGACCATGAACCTGAAGTGCCAAGCGAGTCATGTGCAGCACAGAGTGAGCTGCAAGAGCAGCCAAGTTCAAGGGCAGGAGAGTCACTTGAAAGTGAGCACCTGGAAGTGCTAAATGGAATGGTCAAGGTGCCATATGAGGTCAAGGATGTCAACAGGGCAGTGGAGCTAGCCAGCAAGGCAGCAGGGCATGCCAGCGGAGTTGACACAAGCAATGAGATGGCCCACAAAGACCTACCATCAAAACTGTGTGATGGAAGCACACCAAATGACATGCCAGGTACATGAAGATTGCCACTTGAAGGGGAGCAGGCAGTGTGTATGAGTGGCATGTTGGAGTTTAGTGCTGTTGAGTACACAGCGAGTACTGATTACGTAATATTTCCATACCTGTCACCCAGTCTTTTTTCTCCGTGTTCCTCAGACTTCATCCTACTCAAAGACTGAGGTAATGTCATTCCTTCATTACTGTACTATATTTTACTTACCAGTTGAGTAGTTTACACTCCTTAGGTTGGTTAATATTATATAGACTTCATCCTACTCAAAGACTGAGTTTACACTCCTTAGTTAAGTTGCTCTCTCACTTCAGACACCCTTCAGAATGGCAGTGTTGAGGACACATCAACAGCACCAGCTGGGTGCGAGGACAGTCTGCATGAACAGCCAAGGCTCATAGATGTCAACCATGATGACCACAGATGTGGTACAAGTATGGATATGACTGCCGACAAGGCAGAGAGCCCAAGTATGCCTAACGATGCCAAAACAATCCCAACCAAGCTGGAGGAAGTTAGCAACGAGTCTCAAGGAGTCAGTAGCAAGATCACTTCAGAGGGAAGTCTGGGCATGGAGGCCACAGACACAGCCACAAGCAAAGAGATCATGACTCAGGCTACATACCTAAACTGAGATGGTGGAGACACAGAGGTCTGCTACCAAATATCTGAACCTGCGAATGCTGGAGCAGCGAGCTGCATCAAAACTCGACCTGCAGGAGCATACTCGCAACCTGAACATGGGCAGCCTAATGAAATCCTGATATGGAATACACCAGAGGCTACCATGTTGGGATGAGAATCCACACTCTAGACAGGGTAGGAACAGTCGGGTAGCCTAGTGGTAAGGCACCCCAGTACTAGTGGGAGGACCCAGGTTTGATCCCTGGTCTGGCCAGTATTTTCAGTCATTATACCAACGCACTGCTAGAGGGGGAGCAGAATGGCTGCATGAGCAGCAACATTGCAAATGAGCACAGTGGCAATAATGAAGAGCCACGACTTACTATTCACGACCCAGGTGGATACTTAGGGCAGTCGACAGTCTGCATGGCGAGCAGACAAAATGCCGAAACGAGGGAAAATGCCACCAAGGGGAACACGAAAAGCAGGGCCAGTGCAATGGGCAACAAGACCATTGACTCACTTGGAGTCAAAAAGAGGTTACTACTTGCAAGCCGAAGTCAGCATGGCAAACGAGACAGGCTGATGGCAAGGAGCACACCTGCATCACCCATAGAGCCCACGAAATGCTGCCAGTGAATCTTCAGAGTTCGTCATCAATGTGGATGACTCAAAATAACGACTGTGGATGTCAGCGAGGCCAAGATGCCACCAAGGAAACAAATCAGAGTTATTCGAAATGACATACCTGATGCACGAAGATTGCCACTTGAAGGGGAGCAGGCTGGTTGTGCAAGCGGCGGCAATATGAACCCAGCTGCAAATGGGCACACAGCCAAGCCCAGTGGCCATGTGGATGGACCAAGAGGCCCAACAGACACTCTGAGCACATCAGACAAAGAAGAAACAGTTGCAGCAGTACTGCAGACATGCAATGTTAATGCCGGTGCATATGGAAGTGCACAGTGGTATATAAATGAAATGGACAGTCTGGGTACCCATACAAATGCACTGAGAAATGAAATGGACATGGTCAGTAACGCATACAGCACGAAGACAGCTAGCGATGCACATCAGAATGTCAGAGCATGTCAAATGAAGGGAGAGATTTGAGACTCACCTCGAGAGCTTGAAAACGAGTCACCCGACCATACTACGCCATGGGAACGAGTTGGCATTGGAGATGCCCACATACCCCTACCACGAAATGTGCCACTCAGGATGCCAAGCACCCCAAATCACAATGTTACCTTTGGGCGCCCTGCGAGTCCAGATGGAAGGCATGTGGCAAGAGGTGTCGGAGGGGACGTGGCTGGTGGTAATGGCAAGCCGAGAGGTGGTGAGGATGACATGACGAGCAGCAGCAACATCGACTCGATGTGAGTCAAAGCAGCGATGCTAGCCGCAGAGAGTCAGCATGTATATCAAGACCAGAACAAGCAAGGTGACTTACTTGTGTCGCCCGGTCCATCTATGAACTGTCAAAAACACTCCTGTGCACTCATCTGACCGAAACACCAACGTGGAAGGATCAAACCTGAAGCTAGAAATGTCAGTACAGCGAGAAAGCATGCCAAGGGCATGGTAATGCGACACGGTCGACCTGGCACAATCGAGAAGCCATTGGAACATGTCTAGTCCCTACCTTGGAGTGCTGGAAGCAGGGGGAGCACCAACGACCCACCAAAAACCAATGCAACGCCAATCTGAACATGCTCAGACGACCTAGAGGGCCCAGAGATGAAGGGGAGGTCCAGGAAGCATTAGGACACGTCGAGACGAAGGGGAGAAGGTGCCAGATGGATGGCACAACGAGCAGCATGCGCTGCGACTCAAAATGAGTTGAAACGAGACTGCTAGCTGGAGACCAGGCTGGTCAGCGCAAGCAGCAGAGGCAGAAGCTAGGTGACATACCTGGGCCACCCACTGACTGCCGAAAGCGTTCCGATGAGGTCGACAGACCCAAACGTCGACTCGGAACAATCAAATTCGAACCTAGAAACGTTAGTAGAGCTCGAAAGCTTGAAACCGCCCACCAAGGAACCAGTAATGTGATATGGCTGATTCCACGACATCGAGAGGGCATCGGAACATGCCCAGATCTTATCATCAACTTCCAAAACCCTACCGTCAATTTCCTGAAGCCGAGCGATCATGGACAGCATGCCAGAGACCGTGCAACACACTGTAGGCAAAGCCCTGACAATCTTGCCTCTAAGCTGAGCTTCAAATTCACTATTGACGAAAAATCTGAACAGCACTCAACAAGTATATTGAAGTGTGCAGGAATTCGTCGATAGTCTGGAACTTTCCAACCATCTATTTGCTGAGACTGCGACAAGTTTGAAGAGGTGTCAATGGGTTCTGATGGAAGATATTATCTTTGGAGATTGAGCCATGAAACTGGTGGTCTAACCTTAGGACATTTGTTTGAATTTGTGGTGCTGTGCCATAGGACTCTGCATTGGACATAAAACTTAACATTCTAGTCACAAAAAATGACCCCCTCGAAACCCTTCATACTTTGAGTTTAGCAGCTCATCATGGGTGGCCCCATAGCTGCTTCACATTTGAACCAGCACTAATTGTATAAGAACACTGTTCCCAGGATTTGTTATGAAATATATTATGAGAGCTTTGTTACATACTTCCAGTTTCATATGTGATGTCCAGACAATGCCCTGAGTCATGCATCTTGTGTAGATAATGATGAACTGTCTTTTATTTTACAGAGGCTGATGATAGTCCATGCACTCAAAGTTCAAGCAATGTTGCAAGGCCCCCATATACATCCTTTATGTTTCCCATTGTGCACATGTTGTGACTGTCCATCCCACATGCTTTATTTGCAGCGTGCTGCTGATGGCTGATCTGGTGCCACTGCAGTTCCATCACTGGTCACTGCCCATGCAAAGTGTATGTTCCGATGTCCACCGGTACATATATTATGACCATCGGCAGTACAGTAGATCTGTGATCTTGGTGCTCATACAGATGATATAAACACAATTGTTAATGCCAGCGCACTCTATCAAAGGTAAATTATTTCAGGAATTTTTTCTTCCTTGTCCTGCAATTTCTTCTGCAAGTATTCAATCCCACTCAGAGCAGTTCAACACACTATTGTGGTGACAGCAAAGTGCAAGTCTCTGCCAGGGTGCAATTGCAAGAGCCATGCAATCAATGCTTCTGTGTTGCAGGTGAAGAGAGGCTGCCAACCATTCAGAAGCCTATTAGCTACCAGATCTGATGACAAGATGACTACCCATCTCAAGGACATTCCATACACAGTAGGTGATAAATAAAAGGCCACCAATAATCCAAACTACAAGGAGTACCCAGACCCTCATCTCTACCAGTGAATGAATAGCACCCTTGAGGGTGAGATTCCGAGTCCAAAGATTCAGTTTTATGACCCTCCAAGAAGTCAAGAGCACTATTCAGAAATCATTAGTATGTTCTGCATGCCTTGAGATCTCTTACCATTATTCTTGCTTTTCCATATCTTGATGTAAGTGTTTGCTGCAGTCTCAGTGGTTGCAGTAGCAATTAGAGTACTGCCAGGGTATTCAAATGTCTAATGCATGCTGCTCAATGAACTGAGAGGACAAACAGATCATATGACACACTGTGACAGCTTGCACAATGCAATCTGAAGTGAAGGTCAAAAATGGCTTCTGCAGACAGGGTATGTTGACATACCTTCATGCTCTAACAACTGGAGAAGCTCCCCTGAGGGGATTTCCCAGACATGAACACCTCTGTCAGACAAACCACTGACAATGGCAGCACCATCCCGCAGCCAGGATACTTGCATGGGAATGTTTTTTTCCTCTGAGAGAGGTTGATTCTTGAGATGTATATCAGGGTAAGACCATCCAGGAGAATAAACATCAACACCATCACCCAGATTCGTCAGGGCAATGTGTTTCTTGTCAGATGAAAGCACTGCATGACTGCTAGCATAGTCTTCAAAAACAGACCAGTAGAAAGACAACTCTGGTACTTACACAATTTGATGACTATGGATGGGATTGATTTGCCAATGTTGTTCAAAAGTGCAAATGTCCCAACCACTAGCATGAGAACTAAACATTTCACCAGCTTGAATATCAGCTCTGAGACACTTACACCACACCATGGTTGAGGTAGGCAATGACCAACTCGCTCCCTCTCTCCCTAAATGCAAGTGCTCGACCACATATCCTCCTGTCGAGCTGCTTGGACACAAGTGGTAGTTTGCTTGGTGGAGGGAAAATCTTGAAAGTAGCATATTTATCTAGAAAATGTCAATATTACCCTTTAATATCAATAATACAATGCACTAGGGACAACCTCTTTTGCAACATGTATCTTGGAGCCTAGAGCAATGGTGATGCAACCACTGTATTCATCAACCACAAGCACAAAAACTGGCACTTTGGTACCTGTGAAGATGGAACTAGCTGACTCTTGCATCTATTGGGGGAATCAGTTCATTCGTTCATAAACTCAGTAGCATCCCTACCTCTGAGTTTTCACAAATAGCTAGGGTACCATCAGAGCAACTGATAAACAAGTGATACAAACATTGAGGACCCCATGTAAGGCTGAGGATAGCAGAATGAAAGGCAATGTGATACACCAATGCACCACTGAGTGGCTCCCATATGATGAGACTTCTGCCCTCACTTCCACTTGCTAATCGACTCCTGGTTGGAGAGAAAGCAAGAATATTGATAGAATCACTGTGGCTGTTTAGAGTATGCTCAGATGTAAATGGGAGGAAGGGTTTCATTAGCTTCATTAGCCAGGGAATGTCTGGGGCATAACAATGGTTGGTGATTTGGGATGACTTTGGATATGGAAAGCTTATGTATGGATGCACACCGATTTGCAGGAACATGTAGGAAAAGCTTTGCCAGTGCTAATCCACAACCTATGACTATGCAAGATCCTATAGTCTAAGTTTCATTCTGAATGATATCATATAGGGGAGCAGCCATCAAAAGCCATTGAATACCTATGAAAATGAAAATACTTAATACTAGGGCAAAGAAAAAGTCGAGGAGACATCATGAAATGCCATGACTGTCTGCCCTAATATTTTCCTTCACTCTCACATTATCTTCATTTTGAGCTGTTACACACTGTGGGAATAATAATCATAATCAGGGTTTGCACAACAATATTTTAACAAGTCATGCATGCCTCAGTCGACCATATTCGGAGAAATAGTCTGTCATTAGTACTTGAAGACCCACTGGCAGTAAAGTGCTTGTTGACCTGTGTTGAGTTATACTATCCAGCAGGATCAGTTGCACATAGAAAGCAGAATTAAACTGCATGGCATACACTGACAACTTGTACCACATGAAGCTCTGCATACGATGTGAGTGATAGCTACAAACATAATGCTTGGAGGATGTACCTGAGCTGTGGTGTAGTACCTGAGCCAATTGCCCAGAGTTAACATCCCACAACAGTACTTGTCCATTATCAGTACCAGTAACTGCCACTTTTCCATCTGAATCAAATTGGACATGACATATATAATTTCATCTTATGTTCAACTGAAGGTGCCCAAGATGATATGGCATGGATGTTGGTTGATCCACCAGGTGATATATATCAATGCCATCAATGAGGTTCCACACAAGTAATAGCTGAGAGGTTTCATGGTACATGGTGCTCCCTCTAAGTGGAAGTAAAATCACAAAATGAGAAATATGGTATGAAATACAGAATGTACATGTGTGTCCTCATCTTGTGATGGAATATCTGGTTCCATGGTGCAATATTCCAAGCAATGCTAAAATCCAGCAAAATTTCAGTTAAAGATGAATGAAAGTCTGAGTCATACATTTTGCGTGAATCTAGGAATGTGAACACTATGCAATGACCTTGATTGAAGAAATGAGCAGATATTGGTAGAGAAGTTAGCCATGGACATTGAAGGGGTGGGTGGACTTGGGCAAGGCAGAGGCTCACTGTACCCAGCATGAACAAAGATAACAATGATGTGACTGACAGTGTTCAGCTTACCTCTGTTTTCCTTCACTATTTGATACAGTGCAATCCTCCCTTGTGTAGTTAAAACCAAAAGGTTGTGGGTTTGGTTGAGCTCCATATACTCTACTGCAGAATCAAAGACCATTTCCATATGGACCCATTCAAAAAGTACCTGTCAATTTTAAGTGATCATTGATACTCATCTGTTATCCAACCCACCAATCCAACATTGAAATGCCATATGGCAAGGGTCCCATTGGCACCTGCAGACAATAGATAATAAATGTTGTTGAGAGCATTGTCATGAAGCCACTTGAGGGACACCATGGGGCCTTGCTTTGGTTTTAAGCATCTGCGAAGACTTCCATCCTCCAATGACCAGATGATGATGTGCCCATCATCACCTGTCTGCTGTGAGTATATACCATCACCATATACCAATTAACTCACTCCCACTGGCAATGTGGCTCCCATCATCCATAAATGCAGCACAATTGATAGGGCCACGGTGCCCTTCAAGGGACCACTTTAGCCTGTATTTGAATGACATAGATTGAAGTCAATACTCTCCTTTGTGTGCACTGTGCAGCAGGTATACAAACGATTTGCATTGGCATTTATTTGGCCACTGCATCTATGCTGCAATGGTAGCTCAGGTCGATGATGCAAAATCACACATTCTTGGGAAGTGACAAGAATGGGTATGAATTTCACTGGTTATCCAGCACAGGGACAAACATAGAACACTCGTATATATGTAATACAAAGCCTAAAGACTATGGAAATAATTGTACATGTCATGTTTGCGCTCTCCTTAGGTCCAAAAGATCAGCATGAATGTCATGATGTGTGAAAAAAAAAATTCACCAATCAAACTTCATCATGAAAAATGTCCACCCAGATGTCAGGCTCGCCAAGATGTGGGCTGGGGTCGACCTGTTTCACTGGGGGTCCTAAAATGACATTTACCATGTTTATCATGCTCCCAGCGAGGTCGTTCTTGATAGGTTTACTTTCCACATCAGTAAGACAACCAGAAATCGGACAAGTATAATGGACCACATAGATATGCTTGTTTTTGAAGAGTTCCTTGAGCTTTGCCGCCATCACCAGTTTCTGTTTCAGATGAGGGGGGATGTCTCGCCACTTTAACTGCCTCAGCAGACTGTTATGGAACCATTCTCGGAGGCAGCTGTAACAGAACGAGTGGCCACAATCGACCAAGCTGGTAGGCATTGATAGTGGTTAGAATGGCACATGAAAATCACAGAGCACCTATGTGAATGGGTGATCGATGCACTTCTGACATACACCACACTTGACAGCATCAGTGTGCATGGCTGTAAACTAATGAACCCACATCAAATGAAATAAGTGTCTGCTATCATGTGTGCTACAGTGCTTACCTGTTCCATTATCTTCCATAGATTTTCCTCTGCTGCCTTGGCATCAGCTTGTGCTTTCTCTGCCACCTCTTTCTTGGCCATCAACTTGTGAGCTTCCTGCATATTTGCTCCTCTGGTAAAAACTCTCCATTGAGATGAGGTCAGATGCAGAGGCTGATCAGACTTTAGCCCAGTCCACCTGTTGTGGCATCTACATCCAATCAACCCCCTGTGATGACCCTGTGCTCAAGATGGTCTACTCCAGCCTCATTGAGACAGTCAAGAGACTCAACCCCAGGGGATGAGTGGACACCACCCATCTCCAGGGAGTACATGCCTGTCCAATCTCTATGTGATGTTCAACAACCATCTACACCATCAAGTGATTCTACTATTAGAACAGGTACTGCAGCATGCTCTGCCACTACCATACAAGTGTGTATTTCTTATTTAGTGAATATTCTGTTCTAACAGAATCCCTGGTTATGTAGGAAATTTTGGATGCTCAGTGGGATACTCGAACTGTGCATGACAAAGGGAAACAGAGGGTCATTGAATCCAACAGTGACAGTCAGGTATGGTTCACAGGTCAGTTCATTATGTGTCCTCATGGTAATGGCTTCTACAGGGTGGATTTCATGTGCAAGGCCTGGACCTTCCACCATGGCCACCTGTATCTCAGGATCCCATGCCATCTCTGCAGCTGATTACTGCAGTGAAAAATATGCAGGCTTTGCCCCATTTCCCGGTTCCCAGCCCTGCTGCACTGCACACTTCACCATGTCTGTTGCTGGTGGCCCCCAGACCAAGTACTCCATTATGGACTCAACCAGCTTTGACAAGCTGTGATATCAAGGTGTCTGCACCTGCTCCTATAACTGATCTGACAGATTCTGGACCAGATACATTGTCTGATGCCCCACCAGTGCAGCCAAACATGTTCCCAAGTGACAGTCCATCCCCCCAGGCCTGACCTGGCAATGACAGCACAGTCAATGAAATGTTGCCCCCATTACTATCTTACTTCTTGTCGGGAATGGACATTTTGTTAAACCATTCAGAAATTGCAGACAACATCTCATGAAACTGTAATGAGGGAAATCAGTATCATGCATGAACAGTTAAGGACATCTAACCTAGCCTTGAAGAATCAACAAGGTGCTGGCACTGGAGAAAGTGACAACTCATTCCCTTGGCTATGGAGGAAAAAAGCCTCCAAATGGCATCATTTTGTCGCAGTTAATCCAGAGCTTCTAGTCACTAGCCAAGATGAACAAGAACACTCAATGTTCTTGGTAAGGTATTACCTTTATCCTGTATATTTGGCTCATTTCCTCTGCAGAGGTGTATTTGCATCCATACCCTTACCTTACTGAAAATACAGGGATACAAGTATTTATGAAATGCACAATGCTCCCCCTCACAACTGCAAGTCAATGAATATGAGCAAGGCCTTCCAGGATGCCTTGAAATCACACCAACTAACTTTATGGTCAATAGTTTGTGTGGTCAAGATTCACCATTCAACTGTTACATGCTGGAAACCTCACTTGCCAAAAGTGACAAGTGTTGGCACTGAGGCAGTTAAGCAATCAGTGCACTTGCAGTTTGCCAGGGTTGACCTCAAGGGCTTAATAGTTTTACCCCTTCTATGGCCAGGCAAGCAGTTCTGACAGAAGCAGAGTTTTCTGAGAAAGGCTATCCTGGTTGCAAGGTAGCTAAAAGTTGGGAATTACAGGCATGTCCCTATGAGTATATATACTGGTCTGGCATGTTTGGCAGTCTTTGGCAGAACACATAGAGAATGTGTTTGTGAGAACAAAGACACATTGCATCAGAGATAAGGAGTACAGCCTGCATACCAACTTTAGGGAGGAGGGGCAGTGAAAGCGAGACAGTGTCCAAAAAGGGAAATGACTCGACATGGGAGAAGTAGAAGCGATATGTGCGAGTCATGTTGATCAGGAAAGGCCTATCAACAAGGGGGAAAGCCATATAAAGAAATGGTGTATAGTAAGTGTCTGAAAGGGGAAAGAGAAGGCATAAGCCACATAAGTGTCATGAGATGCATCATGTGTACAGGTGGAAAGGAAAAGGGGAAGTCCGGAAAAGGGAAAAAGGATGGTGCAGCATATCATCAACCAAGATGCAGCCACCATGTTTGCCAAAGACTTCCTTGACAAGGTTACAGGACACTCTTGGTATGCTTCAGCCAACATCCCAGAATGTTACTGCAATCTTGAGACAATTTGCATGGCATTCTTGGCACATCTCACATATGTCAAGGCTCATTATAGGGAGGTGGTTACTGCTGTGGATGAAGACCCAGAGAAAGCAAGACAAGCAAAAAATACTCATCTACAGAAATCTTCCCATGGCTCAAGGAAAGTGCATGTAAGTTTGCCTCATTTTCATTCTTCTGCAGAGCTGACTTTGTTTTGTTTAGCTACTTAAAATGCGCCTTGACACGATGGCTGATCACCCAACACTTGGACAACACCTCCCTCTTATCAAAGACTTAGGCACACAAGCCATGAGCTCAGATGAATTGGAGGACAAGGTCAGAAGAACAATATCCTATCCTCGTGTGTATCCTGCTTGGCATAGTGACTTGCTTGCTACTCTTTTATGGCAAGCAGATGATGTGGCAGCAGCCACTGCTACAGTCCCAATTGGTACATGGAAGAAGGCAGGTACTCAGCTCCAGCTTCACCCCCACAGTGGAAAAGTCAACACTGAGGCTCCTGCACCCCCTGGACTTCCCTGTAACTGCTATAATGCATCTTGGCTTGCTAACTTACTTCCACACCAGGTGAAGGCACTTCAAGTCTGAAATGAGGACTACAACTTCGGTAGTAATGGCTCGCCTTATACTAATACATAAAATTGTTTTCTTTGATAATGTAACATCCATTCTGTGAAAGCCCTGATTGTTCACATCCACCCAGCAAATGTTTTGAGGTATCAGCACTACACATGTTTCAGCTGCATCAGCCTCCTCTTTGCCTTATCACTGCTAACCTTGTTTTTGAGGTACATCATAGTGAAGTCTTGCACAGGCCATTGATCCTGATATTCATTGAGGATTGGGAATCAGGCCTGAGCCTGAAGAATAATTTTATCACCTTTCAGTTGTCACAGTGTCCATGGTACCAATCTTACCACATTAAGGAACATTGCTACTGCTGCAGGTGCTTGATTTGGGAATGTCAACCTCAAGTTGAGGTACTCTTCACATACCTTGTGCAGCCCTTCCTGTTCTCTCAGTGAGCATGCCAATAATTAATGTGGCATGATCATGGCCTACCTGCATGGACTTGTATGTCTTGTCATTCCAATTTAGCACCTGACGCAATGTATACCCTCCATGATTTGGTTTTGACAGGGCACTGTGTGGGCGATGTATCAGGCTGTCAGGCAATGGCTCCACCTCTTCTTTGTGTGGCAGACAAACAGTATCGAAGTCAAATATTCAACAAAGAGTAACTCTAGATCCACAAGGACTCAGACTGCGATCCCTGTCAAAGATCCTTCTGAGAGTTATGGGGGGGTAGTATGGTTGATAGTCCATGGAAGTGTAGCAAGTGGCAGGTAGGTCTCCTGCATTGGGCTCCTTTAAGCTCACAATAACAGATCATCATCCAATTGCTTTGTGCATGCATTACATGCAAATGTAGTTACAGATGAGCAGGGGTGATTTCACCTTCTTTAATCTCCATGACTTTAGCTCCAGAACTCCTCCCAATGCCTTTGTGCTCTGCAGAGGCCCATAACCCTGGAGCTTCTGCTGATGCCTTTGTATACCCTGCAGACAATTGGGGTGCCTGTCAAACGTGCCCATCAAACATCACCAAATGCTAAGGTGCACAGTTGCAACTGTATATAATGGTGGATGTCCTGTTGTCCATCAATCCAAATCACCATATCATGTCCTCTGCTGTGTATCCTACTCCTGGTGGTCCCTGTAATGCTTTACAAATGTGCATCTCGAGCTATGGGGCATGTGTAGCAAGCTATTGACACATTCATACAGGACTCACAATATGCTTGCTACTGAGAATGTCACTGTTACTGAGCTGTGGGCAACAACCTTTGTGCCTACCTCTCCATCAGTTTCAGCCTTGGTGATGCTCATAGCACCACAGCACTGTGGTCATTTCCATGAGTAACATCATCTGAGCCTCACTCTTTTTGGTCACTGATCAACTTCTCAGCATGGTTCCTCATCAAGTCACCAATTATCAACTTTGTGCAGTCTTTGCAGCCCACTCTGGTTGAACACAATCAACATATGTTTGCACTGACATGGGCCAATCGGGTATGATCTAGTCTACTATGTCACTTGCTTGTGAACTAACACAATCCATAGGTGAATGCTGTGCAGTTCTCCACTGAGGGCAGAATCTTCTTACTTGCATTCCATGATTCAGCTATGTTCTGGTGCTTCAAATACATGGTACACTGCCATGATTATGTGGACCACAACCAGCACCATACTCCTGAGCTTAATGCTAAGATATTGTTGGATGCATTTCTCGACTTCAAGATTCCTGCAGAAGTACCATTGGGTGTCAGAGGTGCAGTCCAAGGGTGTGCTTACTTTTCTACTGCCTTCAATCAAGCTGAACACACCTTCCCAGTGTTGAAGTCTGTGAATCCTTACTGTATGATTCTTCCTTTTCATGTCTACTTCAGTTGATGTGTCTCAGTAGTCATGGCCTTCCGAAATACCATGATAAAGCGGTTTTAACATTGGCTCATCAAGGGGGAGTCACAGCATATGTTTCATTCACTGTGTGTCATTGGATGGCACTGATTTATTCACTGCAGTCGGGAATACACTCCACCACAGTCTCCAGCAAGTGAAGGCAGTAATAGCCATGAGGATGCCAATGGAAGGTAGGTCCATGTCATTTTTGATCATTTTCAGTATGAGAATAACCCTTAACAGGCTTGATCTTCCTCAATCTCAGTCAACTGCTGTGGACAACAGCACAGGTGGCACAGGCAAACACATTCCAAGACCAACAGATCCAGACATTTGTCCCATCATCAACACACTACTTGCAACCTTCAATAGTCTTCATACCCCTCGATCTCAGTCAATTGCTACAGGTGACAATGCAGGTGGTGCAAGTGAACCCAATCCAGACCTCATCATACTCAAGGATCAGCCTGCAGCAGATGCACTGCTCTCCCTCTCAGCAACTGACCAAGGAGCTAGCCAACTAACTGTTATAGGACAGTGCTGTTCTCTGCTGCTGGCCCCCATTAACTTGGGTGAGGGGAGCCCAGATTATGATGTAATTGGCCATCAGAAGAAGAGGAAACTCATTTGATATTTTACTGCAATTCATTTGCTACAATTGCAACAGCTGATTTTGTCTAGTCATGTATATGTACCAGAAGATTGGGATGGGTTAAACTGTGATCAGCAATATTAGACTATAATCACATTATGCATGTTTCTGCAATGCATGGCCTCATGGATTAGATTCAGGGCAAACAGACTCAGCAAGCATAAAGGAAATATTATTGTACTTAAGACTGCAGGCACCTACATATCATGTCTTATTTCACTTTCTTTTGCCCCCACTGATCGTACAATGCAAGCCAAGACAAGCATTGCTTGTATACCAGTATGGGCTGCTGGTACTTGTTGCTACTGGTTCTCTTATTCAACAGCGTTTGTAGGAGGGTCCTTGGATCGATCTCCTTGAGCAGATTCAACTTGTCAGACAAGTTCATGACATGGTATGCTAAGATTAATCTGGAGGGTATATTCAAGCTAATGGTGCATACCAGTTACTGGATGAAGTGCTTATGGTCCTTGAACAAGAACATCAAGGATATACCCAGGGCTACTACACTGTGAAACTCACACCAGTTGATACCTCAGACAATGCACTCAAGCTTAAATTACTCGAGCTCAAATTCCACACAGTGGTCACCACATCAATCATCCTTGTAGTCTTGATATGGATGATCATCCTAGCTGCTCAGTTCATTTGCAACAGAAACGACCTTCTTGCTAACATGAGCTGGAAGTCAATTTCCTTTGCTTTGTCCATGATTTTTGTCCTGTTACTTACCATTCTGTAATGGCACATCACATTGTTACATGTTTGAATGCCAGTGTAGGTTGTTGATGCAGGTGTCAGTAGTTACCTATGTACAAATTTCAGATAAACTTTGGTTCCATATAGCGACAATGCGATGGACAAGCATAGTTGTGACTGCAATGGCACAATGGATGTGCAACAAAACTCTTCCGAGGTTATTCACAGCACATCAGTGTGAAGAGATAGAGACATACCTTGGTGGGCTGAACAAAATATCGCAAAGACACTCACTGTACCAGGCAATGGATGTCCATTAACAAAATATTGCGAAAGGCAAAGTGGCTGCAATGGGCGACAGATGTCAAACCAACAAAATACAGCATATGAACAAGATGCAAGCACATGCTGCACTGGGCAGATGTCAGCCAACAAGACAGATTTTTAGTACCACTTATCTAATGTGTTGTCACAAGTTTCTGTCATACCCTTTCGAGGCAAACCGCTGCAAAGCAAGCTTGAGATTGGCCACAGTCATGTGAGAAAAAGAGTAAAGTTCCAAACATTACTACCTGTGAGAACTGATTCACTAAAGAGATCAGACTAGGAATCTCTGGATCACTCCATCTCAGAAACCCATGGCACCCACAAAATGTCAATGTAAATGCCAGGTGTATGGGTGTATCAGCAGATCAGATCCAGAGCCTTGGACACAGCTTCCAGCCATTGGCTGCCTATTACCTGCATCTACTGTCTACCAGCATCGCCATGACAATAAGATCTGGTGCATGGCCAAACAATGTGAATGCACGGAACTTGATCTGCTCATAGCCACTGCTGTACCAGAGACCCATAGTGAAGATGTCATATCATCCAAGGCACATCAGAGCAAGCTGGGAAATGAACCTGTTTTTGTCCCTACACTGGCAGAAGTCCCTGACAAAGGTGTTTGCATTGTCTTCCAGGAATGATGACTGACTCACATACTGAAAGCAGGATCTGATTCCACTGCTTCCCTTCAGTTATTGCAGCAATATTGTGACATGTTCCAGTCTATGGTCTCATCCTTTACTCCCTCTCACCTCAGATTCATGTCAGACTGTCTGACTGCAGCAGATACTCCCCCTCCCATCGATCCCAATGGTGAAATGGGTTCATGACTGTTCATCATTCATCAACAATATGTCCAGAAGTTGCTCGAACTCATTAGCACTGTTGCTGGTGATGAAGATGACATTGTATTAGCTGGGAAGAAGCTTGTCCATGACATTGAAGAACACCAAGGTTACCTCAAATGCATTCATAACTATCAATGGCATTGACAAGAGGTAGAAATCACAACTAAGGGGGTGTCTAGTATTGGATCTTCTGTTCCAAAGGTTGTGAAGACCAGTAAGTGCACTGATGGTGGGATTTAGGCATACTAAGTTTCAAATTAGATCACTTCCATAGTAGCCTGGACACCATTGGAAATACTACCTTACCTCTTTTATTGGGCATCCTTGGGTCCAGTATTTTGCATGTACTAGCTGGACTCTCAAGGCACCACATGAACTTCCTCCTGTTGATTTTACAGTCTGTTGTCATGGCCATGGTTGGGAAAGTCACTGATGATCTCCTGAAGTTTGGTGGGCATCACCAGATTAAGAACAAGATCAATTCGCTCACCTCCAGCTGGCCAAAGGACATATGCAGCACTCTCAACCTCCTGCATGTTGACCCAGAGCTATGCCAATATATTTGTTGCCCAACCTGCTTTTTGTTGTATGGCCCATTTCCCGAACACCAGACAGAAAACTATCAGAACATCCCCATGCACTGTGCTCATCACATGATGCCATCAAGTGAGTATTGTGGTGCACAGCTATTTGGGAACCATGGATCTCCTAACCATTGTTTCTACTACCAGCCACTTGATTCATGGATCACACATTTCCTTTCATGAGCTGAGGTCATGACATCTCTGTGTACAACAACTGGTCCAATTTCCAATCACATGTTTGACATATGGGATGGATCTGCCTTCAGACAATTCTGAGGCCCTGATAGCAACTTGTACTTTGGGGCAGAAAACCCATGTTCAGAAGTCCATCTGGCCTTTAGTCTATTTGTCAACTGGTTCAACCCCTTCAGTAACAAACAAGGTGGAAAGCACACCTCATTTGGTGCGATTTATATGGTCTGTCTCAATTTACCAATTCACCTGCATTATCAACTCAAAAACATTTATATCGCTGGCATAATTCCTGGGCCACAAGAGCCTTCATCATACCATCTAAACCATGTGCTGAAACCACTTGTCGATGACTTAATTCACTGCTGGACTCCAGGATTGTGTCTTACTCACACTGCTGTTCATACCTTTGGATGTCTGGAGTGCTGTGCAGTGATACTGCTTGTCTGTGATTTGTTAGCAGCATGAAAAACTGCTGGGTTTGCAGGCTTGGGGCCTTCAAAGGGAAAGTTCTGCTCATTTTGCCAGAAAAGTGGCTCCAATTCTGGCAACATGGATATATCAACCTGGCAATGGCAAACATGGCAAGAGCACATCGCAGTCACGGAGATGTGGAGGGATGCAAAGACAGAGGGGATTTGACAATGAATATATGATGCATTTGGGGTCAGATGGTCCAAATTGTTACACCTACTGTACTGGGATCCTACCTGCTTTGTGGTTGTGGAGGCTATGCACAATTTTTTTCTTGGAGACCTCCAACACCACTGTTGAAAAGTTTTCAGTATGAATGCTGATGCAAAATCCACTGCTGAAACTCATACCCAGGCACATACCCCCAAGGAACAACAGCAAGAACTCAATGCCAGGATTGAAGCCATCAGGAAGCACTCTCTGACAGCTCTAAACAAGTTGAGAAGGGGCTATATTGTTGCCCTCGCTGAGGCAAACAATGTTCTGCCAGAAGTCAGTATCAGCAATGACCCATTGGTTCGACTGTATAAAGCCAATCAGATGATTGGAAAGATGGCATATGCTCAAGCACTCATTGACTGGGTGAGCCTACTAGTTTTTCCGAAACCATTCCATTACCTTCTCTCTAGCATAGACTACATGGTGATACCAAAATTCACTGCCTGCATGTCTTTCCCCACCCTGTAGTGGACCTATCCACAGCATGGTCATATGCCCCATCAATGACTATCCTCGACCAGTTGGTGTTGTCAGAAGTATGGAAAGACATGGTGAGGACCACTTTACCTTCATGGGTTGCCTGTGCACCTCACAACCTTGGCAGCCCCAGTCATGGCAAACTCAAAGCTGACCAATGGTGGACAGCATGTTTAATCAATCTGGTTATCACACTGTGCAGGTTATGGGGTAGTGATGGTGCAAGTGAAAGAGATGCAGTGCTCTTGCACAATTACCTATCACTTGTGATAGCAGTCTGCTGGGCAACCACCTGCTCCACTTCTGACCAACATGCTGATATTGTCAAAAAACATCTAGCATACTATACTTGCAGCACATTGCAAATATTTGGACTGCAAGCACTCATTTATAACAACCATGCATCTCTCCATGTGCCTGAGTGTCTGCATGCATTTGGTCCCACCCATGGGTGGTGGGCATTTCCCTTCAAGAGATACAATGGTATTTTACAGTCATTCAATACAAATACTAGGATTGGTGAGCCTTATAGTCTGGGGCTGGGTCAGCACTCATGGATAGCAGGTGAAATGGAACAAACCATGTTGAAAGCCTTCTGTCAGGGAAGTAACCTGAGGGCCTTACTTGGCAAGAACTTGTCAGGTCCCTTGCAGGGTCTTTGTGAAATCTTTTTGCAATTCTTCAGTGTACCCATACCAGGCCTGGACATAACTCATGGAAATGATGCACCTAATATCACCAAGAGTACCAACAGACTGTCAATGCTTTCTGGTGAAATGTATGAGTGCCTTCTCGATTGCCTCAACAATGGTGTTACTCCTGGACACCACTATGTGTCCTATTGTGAAGGCCCCCAGCCCAACATCTGGGCTGTCCAGCCATACATACAGGAGAAGTCCTCAGTGAAAATTCAAGGAGTGACCTTCACATGCTCTGCAAAGCATCTTGGGAACAGTCATATTTTGTTCCACCTTGCAGGTGAATCATTCCAGGGTGCTGGGGAAATCCAATGGATCTTTGTACATCAAAGACATGGACCATCAAGTGACCTTGTCACTGAATTCTTCTATGCTGTGCGACAATTCCGAGAACTCCCACATGAGCTAGCTGCACATGACCCATACCAACAATTCCCCCTTCTCTTCATGTGGCTCTGTCATAATGAATTCATGGCAGAGGAACGAGTTATACAGTCTCACCACATCATCAGTCATTTTTCTGGGTGCCCATATGAGAATAAAGAAAAATCAGGAAATTTTCTGGTGGTACTATCACTCAGCAAGGTCTGTCTCAGTTTCGCACAAGCAAAGTGAATCACTTATGCTATGCCTTATATTTAGGACTGAGTCAGTTTAGATTTACACACCGTAACCCGAGGTTTGGAGCAGTGTGAGGGTCCTGGGATATGTGTTCATGCATATATAATTAGCATCATTGGCTACCATGGAGAAGTAAAGTATGATTGCATGGATTGAAGTCCTGTTACTTCCAAGGTTTTTAAATCAAAATTAAGAAGCCTGTGGCTGAGGCCTGTCTGTCTGCATGCCCCAACTGTGTCATGGAACTGAGTATTACTGAGTACTGATTTCCCACTTGGGCAGCTTTCTCAGGATCTGCGATGTCATCGAATCATCGAACAGTTTGTTTTTCACTCTTTGGTGTGGCTCACTCCTTTGTGACCATGATGCTGGCCAAGCAACGAATATATAACACTTCATTGTACTTCCATTTCTTTCTATTTCCCTCTTAACGTGGCTTTCTGATGAAGGTGCCAATCTCTGATACTTCCATTAAGTTTTGTCAACAAGGTGTTGCCCCCTACCAACCATATAGGCAGGTAGAAACTGACATATGCTTTGTAACCAACTCACCGATTCATCTATTGTTCACTGCTGCAGGTAATCCCAATACACCGACAATCATTCCCGCTGCACTGACATGTAAGTGGCATGCCTATCACCACTGTTGAATTGATGGACAGAGATGTGAGAAGTGCTTGTCATTTGGTCACTGCAACTAACTGCATATTTTCTCTACAGACCATTCCTATCCATCATCAATGATTTCCTTTGACGGTTTCAGTCTCTCATCAGAGCAAAGTGGACACAAATACACTCACATGCAGTAATGCCAATGCCAGTATCATTGTGGAGGATGGCAGGGCAGAAAGGTATGTCCCATTATTGGAATTAGAGTAGTAGCTTTAATCATGAGTAGTCATGCAACAGTTACAAGACCTAATCATCAGGAACACAAAATCCATAATCTTGACATTATAATGTGTTGGAGATTGAATCACCCCAGTGTGATACCTTAACTTGGTGCGAGTTTCATGTGATTACATAAGCGCTTAGAGCGCAATTAGTACTACACTTTTGGTACTAATCCCTCAGTAGTTGAGTTACTACTGAGGCTCCCTACAGCCCTTTTCTACAGGTTATGAGCCCCGCCTAGCGCGGAAAATTTTTATTGTAGGCAACTCGCGGTCGACTCGTATAGAAGCTACTCAAGCTCGCCACAAAATATCTCTACTCACTCGAAAGTAATAGGAATGTACTCTATGGAACCTGAGCTCGCAGAAGACGGCTGCAACTGGCACACCTACGGCAGTTGGGTGCTGAAGGCCATCTCTGAAGATGGCTTGATGGGTTACCTAGATGGGTCTGAAACACGACCTACAACTCCGAAGTTACTACAGGAATATGGTGCCAGACGGACACCACGAACCAACGAGGAACGAGATGAGTTAGCAGCCTGGCAAGCTGCTGACGACGCGTGGCAACAACGGACCGCTATGGTCCACCATATCATCATATCCGGCATACCTGATTCCATCCTAATGCTATGTATGCATCTGGATACCCCGCACGAAGCATTCGCCTACCTCGAGAATCGCTATGGTCGAATTCCGAGACCAGAGACCCACAGGGTTGTTGACAAAGCTGTTCAGCAGTGCAACATGCCTTGCAAGGAGTATTCAACTGAAGAAAGCGCTCAGAGCGCTCGCAGCAGCAATTACGACTCCGAAACCCCACCTAGCAGTGAAGGGAGCCACTTCACTATCCCAAATGACTGTGCTGAGATCCCAACTGGGCACTTGGAACCCAAGACGGAGATCATAGACGTGCAGCAGGTAGAAGACAACCTATCAGAGGTTGCAGATAGGGCTACAGACTCGGAACGACGGGATGAACATGCAAATGTGCTCGACACACCTGACGAGGATAGTCAGCACGCGGACGACGAGGTCGCAGCAAGCCGAGACTCGCCTCAGTTGAGCTCGGAGGCTTGTGAGCTTGCAGGTAACATTACCAACCAGGCCAGCAAATGTTCTATCAAAGACATTGCACAAACGCCTATCGAACATGATCAGCACATTCAGATGAATGGCGAGATGATCGCCAACGTACCGGATCCTCCTCAAACTCGGGTTGAGCTTCTTATCCTGCGAACCAAACGTCCTATACTACAGGACGAGCTGACGGCGCGAATCCACAATGCTCCAAGCACAGAACTCCGGTTACCTTGCATGTGGGGGCACAACATATCGCAACAGGGCAAACGGCAGCTATCTGTACGAACACGCCCGCTCACGACACCATCCAACTTGTCATATTGGAAAGCATGGCCACCCGATCGTCATACAAAGCGAAGCATGCCATTAATGGCTGACAGCAAGGGTCAACACCCTGAACGCGAAGCGAAATGGCAGGATGACCTACCTGCATCGCCCGAACCACCTCTGGCTGGCATCACGCTCAGTCCTCGACCCTACTGGGTCACTCGTCATCGTGGAAGATTCAAATCGAGCATTGAAAGCATTAACGACACTCATACGAGGCACAACGCCTACCTCACTCATGCGGCCCCCATGTGGCCACTTCCGTCCCTCGTTGCGCCCTTGAAGCGATTCACATACTATGCAGGAGGGCTATGGATGATGAACATAGGCTATAACAAGGTCAGGTGCACGAGACAAGTCGAAACGAGAAGGCGCACGTACCAGACAGCTCGCACTCTCATGCGGCTGCTTCTACTCCTCTCAAGTCCTTCGAAACGACTCCAGAAGGCCGCCAACACTTGCTGGATGCAGGGGGTGTCCAATGAAATCAAAACGAGTGCTGAAAAGATCAACAATGCTCGTACAAGGCGATACACCCAGTACTGGATAAAACGGCCTAACGGCTTACATGCATCGCCCAATCCGCCTCCAAATGGCCTCATGCATGCTCCCAGGACCTTCACGGAACCCCGTCGACGTGGAAGGATCAAACGGACCACTAAAAGTGTCAGTGGCACTTGTACAAGGCGAAACCCTCATGCGGCCCCCAAGCGGCCACTTCCACCCCTCATCGCGCCCTCGAAATGGTACAAATACCTTGCAGGAGGGTCTAAGATGATAAACGTATGCTATAACAGGGTCAGGTGTGCAAGACGGATCGAAACGAGAGGGCCCGCATACCAGATAGCTCGCATTCTCATGCAGCTACTTCAAATGCTCTCAAATGTCTTGAAGCGACTCCGGAACGTCGGCAACACCTACTGGCAGGAGGGGGCACCTCCTGGATCGATGTGGAACGATGCGAAACGGGCGAGAAGTCTTCCCGTGGCCAAACGGCTGCCTCGCAGCAGCACTAGGAGGCAAGACGACCCACACACTGCCAAATGGCCAAGCGGCTTACTTGCGCCATCCAAAGCCACTCCAAACGACTTTGCGCACCCTTCTGGGACCTTCAGGGACCCACGCCGACATGGTAGAATCAAAACGAGACCTGAAAACGTTAGTAGATCCGCAGTGAGAGGCTGCATCATGCATCTCATACCCTACACCACCATTTCGCCAACTTGCAATGTTGCAAAACACCTCTGGAACACGGCGAATACTTATTGGCGGCAGGGGGTGCCTCCTGGACGGATGCGGAACGACAATAAACTTGTTGTATTCAAAACGGCGGCCCTCGCGATCGCGGTAGAAGGTCAAGACACGCGCACACTACGTGCATTACCAAAACAGGAAATCGCCACAACGCGGCGTGGCAAACACGGCCACACAACGCTCGCACACCACTTGGACTCGAAGCTGCTATTGCAGCAGTTATACCCAATTTTATTCAGATTTTGGTATACATTTTTTATTGAGTCCTATATTCTTCACCCCTACCTGATCACACAGTGGAGCTTCAGGGGGTGTGTTGGAGTTTGAATCACCCCTGTGTGATACCCTAATTTGGTGCGAGTTTCATGTGCTTACATAAGCACTTAGAGCGCACATAGTACTATAGTTTTGGTACTATTCCCTCAGTAGTTGAGTCACTACTGAGGGTAAGCCTACATATATTTCATATTAGACGACTTACTGATACCTTGTAGCTGCCTACAGGTACTTCAATATACACAGTAGTTGAGTCACTACTGAGGCTCCCTACAGGTACGTTGAATATATTAGTAGTTGAGTCACTACTGAGGCTGCCTACAGCCCTTTTCTACATAATGGGCCAATACATAACAACCCATCACCTCCCTTTGCAGCACCCCCCTCCTGGTCTTCATATAGTCAACAGAGACCTTTACATCCACCACTACAGCAATAAAAAGGTTCAGATATGGTTGAGAGATGAGGATAAATGGATGGGAGATATATTGGATGGTCATCATCATCCACTGTTGTCGGACTATCATCTCTTTGTCACTGACAGTATAGAACCCACCTGGGTAACAAAGAAAACACGATCAACTTACAAGGGAAGGATTCATGGCAGTCAGAAGAAGGTGAATTGACACTGCAAGCATTTCACAATTTTTCATCCCAAAATATGCTGAAAAAATTGAAAAAAGAGATACTCTTTTATTTCAGCTGTTTTCAAAGAAAAAAGGTGAATATAATGTAATGTTTTCTTTGTCTTTTCTGCCAAAAAACATGAATTAATGGTAATGCCCATTAGGTTCTTCACTAATGGGTATTAGCATCAATCAATGTTTTTTAGTAAATCATGCAAAGAAAACAAAGTGTTATTATTGCCTTTTCTCTTTGAAAACATGTGTCAAAAAAGAGTATCTCTTTCTTCAATTTTTTCAGCATGTTTTCTGAAGAAAAATTGTGAAATGCTTGCAGTGTGACTAAAGATTATCATCTAATGTCTGCTGCAACAATAGATATGCTGTGAAGTTATCCTTCTTATTGATGTA